>APFE031003664.1:4277-89184 GCA_000404065.3 Pinus taeda | reverse complement strand
TCTGGATACCTTGTTATAAGGAAAAAGTAATACCTTTGCAAAATCATGAAAAAGGTAATTCATGACCTTTGCGAGAGAAGGGAAGAATATATAAACAAAATCAAAGGAGAATATAAGAAATACCTCGATAGGTGATATAAGAACAAAAACAATGGGCCAATTTTCCACAGGAAGCACATATTACCTCTAAGAGTAGGAAATAGGAAATTTCACATTTCACATACCAAATTCACATACGTACTGAGAAACCTATGAGACAAATGAGTAAAATTTTAAAAGTGTGAAAATACTAGAAACATATATATGAGATTTTGTAATGCACCCATGTGATTGTAGCACACAGTGAACCGTTTCATTAAAATACACAACATAAAACAATATATATATATATATATAATATAATATATATATATATATATATATAATATATATTATATATAATATATATATTTATATATTTATATATATATATATATATGTTCCACACAATCATGAGGAGAAAGGTGAAAAATTTACCCAAGACACTACTGTGCAAACAGAGGATCGAGAACCAGAACAAAATATGGTAGAGAAAAACGTTCTTCATGTGGAGAAAACAGATCGTTTGATGAAAGAAACAGATGATAAATTTAGCCCTCTGGATACCTTGTTATAAGGAAAAAGTAATACCTTTGCAAAATCATGAAAAAGGTAGTTCATGACCTTTGCGAGAGATGGGAAGAATATATAAACAAAATCAAAGAAGAATATAAGAAATACCTCGATAGGTGATATAAGAACAAAAACAATGGGCCAATTCTCCATAGGAAGCACATATTACCTCTAAGAGTAGGAAATAGGAAATTTCATATTTCACATACCAAATTCAAATATTGCATACTATTGCAAAATAAGGATGTAAAACAAGGTTGGATTCCTTAGGAACCGTAAACCCTAAACAAGGCACAGGCTAGTCTAATTATCAACAGCTTAAACCAGCGAGGAGATAAGAATGCCTTATTTTTTAAACTAGCATAAACCCCTGTAACTGGGGTTTAATATGCACCTTGACATTGTCAAGCTCAAGTTTGCATATTTCGTGTGAAGTAGACATATGCATCTTCAAGCTTCACATCCTCGACAAGGGTTGCTAACTATATTTCTTGCATGCGACAGTGTGGAAAGAGTTGGACCAACAGATAACTCTGCACATTATAACTCTGCACATTACATTACGAACAGATAACTCTGCAAATTCGAAATGGGTCATACAATTTCATATAAATTCGAACAAGCAAGAATTAAAGGAATTACTACAAGGAACCCGTGATGGGTAATTCAATTACTTCAATGGAAAAAGCACATTATAACTCTGCACATTACGAACAGATAACTCTGCAAATTCGAAATGGGTAATACAATTTCATACAAATTCGAACAGATAACAAACAGATAACAAACTGTAAACAACCCATAAACCCTAAACCCTCATATACCGATAAACCCATAAACAACAAACAGCCCATAAACCCATAAACCTATAAACAACAAACAACCCATAAACCCATAAACCCTCATAAACAACAAACAGCCCATAAACCCTAAGAAATCCTAACAAAATGCCATAAAATACCATTACAAAGGTTACAAAATATCCAAAACACAGATGTTGTGTTGAAAAACACAGAGTGCAGCTGGTAGGATTAAAATCCTACCGGATACATGCTCGCCGACCTTCCCCGGAGCTCGCCAACCTGCAACGACCTCTTCCACACTAAGGTCCACACCTGCAACACCTGCAACAAGAAGAAAAATAAAAATTAGTCAATGAAAACCACAAAAGACCCACAAAAAACCACAAAAAACCAGAAAAACAACATTTGACCTCCAACTTTCTAAAACAGCGACTGACTCCTCGCCAAACAACAAAATCGCCGAATAAGACCAGAAACAAAGAAATGTGGACCAAGAAATCCAGGCGGAACAGCAGAAGTAAAGCAGAAGCGTTGTGCGAACATCATACCCTGCAACACCAGCAAACAAGTCAACCAGTGCCTGCATACCAAGCGAAGAGTGCAGGTCCACAACTGTTTTCGCATGAACAAACACCTCTACCAGCACAGCAAACGCCTCTACCAGCACAGCAATAGGTGACCAAGCGCACAGGTTCCGGGGCGGTTCCGCGCCATCTACGGGGGGCGGGCTTCGCCCAACAACCGGCCTCGAGTAGAAACACAAAGGGCAAGCACAACATCGCATGAATGAGCCCAAACGAACCTGATAACTAGCGCGAACAGACGCATTTAAGGTGGCATACGGTAGCCCACACATGGAGCTCCACGGTGGACAGGTGTCGTACCGGCTCCATGTGCTTTACGCGTGGCTTTGGGGACGTGGCGGGGAGGGCGCACATGTATTGGCGACCCTCCCCTATTAATTATATTATATGTTATTTAATTTTATAGATAAGTATGTTTATTTTAGAAATTTATTTCAAATGTAGTTATGTGTTTTTATTTTTATTTTCAATTTAATAAAAATAATATATAAGTAATATATATACTAATGATAAAATGTGATATGGCTTTTTTAGCATGTGACGATGATAAGCTAGGATGGTGGTCTATGTTATTGCAAAAAAGTTATTTACAAGTCATGAGTATTCATGGTAAATTAAGGTTGAATAAGAATCTTCTCATATGTTTCTTTAAATGTATATGTGTTTAAATCATAAATTAGTTATTTTTTATACTTAACTAGCAATTGCATCAGATGTTGCAAGGGAAACACCCTAAGGAAATAGCATATAGTACTAATTAGTTATTCTTGAAAAAGAGAAAAATATCAACAAAAGGCAAGGACAATGCTACAATGAAATATTATAGCAATATTTCTTCCTTGAGCCTTAGAAATCATGAGATTTATGCTGAAGATAAAGAGCTTCTCCCATTATGCAAACATGAATGTCTCATAAATAAAGAAATAGATCATTATTTGGTATTTTCAAAAGCAGAGGTCGTTTTGGTACAATTCATCCATATTTCTTGTTGATCACATCCTTGTAGATAACCTTAATCAGTACAATTCTTTTTTATAGTCGGAAACATGTGTCTACAAAGGACTATAACAATTTTGTAAATACAATTTGAATTTCTATGTGAATTAAGATCTACCCTTGAGTAAAAATGCACATGTCTCCTATTTGGAAATTGAACCCAGGAATATCGTTAACTACACCTCTTCTTGAGATAATTGTCTGTGTTTCTCTTTTGAATGTTGACTCACCTTTGTATTATGTCTTTCATGATCCTTGAAACTATTCAAAAGATCACATTGCTATTTACCACTATCTGCTTGGTGTTTTCCATTTTCTTGTTTTAATCCAACATATTCAGTTTAAGTAAATCTAACCCATGTCATGTAGTTGAAAATAATGTAGAGATCATTCGACAACATTTAAAACAGTTTATACATTGGCACGTCATGAATATGCAACATGGTATATTCTTTATATATACAACATAATTTGGTGCATTTTAGGGCTCACAAGTCATTTGGAGTGAATATCAAGTCCAACACAGTTAATTTGAACTCATAATATATAAAAGGCCTCTCTAGATATTCAAATTCATTAATAACTGAGAAGACACTCCAAAAGCATAAAATATGAAGAGAAGCTCAAATATCGATCAACTTTGCCAATCAACCTAAACAATTATTTCCTTTTATGAAATAAAAAAGACAAAATGTGAACATTTAAAGAGATTGCTCCAAGGAAAGATGAACAAAGAGAAATCTCCAAATCATGAGATAATTGACTTCCTACTAGTGCCAAGAGATCGATCACTTTTTTTGTGCCCTGTGGTTGATTGAACTTGTGCCAAAAATCTATGAGTCCTTGGTAATATAGAATCGGGTTTCCCATTAGGAGCTTCTATAAGAGAATGTTTAAGTTATTTTAGGAGTTAACTTCCCCTGGACATCTAGACTTGGCTGGAGAATGACCAAGTTGATGGGGAAAGGAACCTCTTTGAAAGGAGGGTTTTTTTCCCTTCCAAAATCCCTCAAGAAGTAGATCTTGTCCCCAACAATAGGGATCTTCATTAAATCTTGAGTTCCAACTTCTCCTATAACAAGGAAATCATCCCTAGATTTTCTCACTTAGTGGTTCTTTAGAATCGCATCAATATTCCATAATATCCTATTAATTTACTCTCTAATCTCAGTCCATCATGTTACAAGAAGAAAGACCCTAAATTCTCTTATTTTTATAGATCTTCATAATCAGCTAAATATTCTCACAATATTATGCAAAATATAAATAATATTAGTTACATAATAAACAAATTAACTCCAAACCTTCCTAATAACATATTTAAGCTTAAAAATACATTAATAATTGGAGAGGGAAAGATTTAATGTGTCTAATAAAGGAAAGATTTAATGTGTCTAATAAAGGAAAGTTTAATGTGTCTAAGAAAGTTTAGATGAGCCTTAATTTGTATTTAATTTGGAGGTCTGTCATGTAGCATCTAACATTTGGAACTTTGATGCCTAATGCTTTTGAAAACACTACAATAGTTCTTGCCTTTGCCCGTAGAAATTTCCCAATACCAACATTCTCCTTGTCCTTGTTGCTTTGAACATTTTTCTTGTTAAATCTCATATGAACTTTCCATTGTCTTAGTAAGTGATATTAGGAGCCTTCTTTATCCTGCCCCTCTAATGAAGGCTTGTCTCTTCCAACATTAAGCCACATAATATCCCTCGTATCAACAAAAGACACATGGACCAAAACCCCAAAAATTATCAACACTATGGCCCTTCTTATAACAAACACAAATCAAAGATGGCTTCTTTCTCGTACCTCTTTGGTCTTCCCTTGTGATTAGTAGCACATTTACTTCGTCTTCTAACCACTAGGGCACATTGAATTTCTTGATTGTTCTCTTCATTATCCCTACAAAATCATCCTATTTATTATTCACAATAATTTCAACCTAAGAAATGGGTTGAATTTTTGCGACCATGACCACCATCATGTTGAGAATGATAGCCATTTATCCTTTGTTTCTCTTGGGGTATTACTTGATCATCAATCAATTCATTGAAACCCATGAAAAATCACCAACGCACATGATCAAATAACAAGTTATCTAATCTTTAATGCACCCCTCTTGTTCTGGAAACATGGTCCTCAAATGGGACTTAAAGGGACAAGTATTTGAGACACAATTGACCAATGATTACCAACCATCATTGAAGATGTTTGCCACCACATTATGATGTGATTCAATAGTAAGCATCTTTGATCCATGTTGTAAACCCCTTGCACATTTTCCCACTAAACATAATACAATCATTGTGTTGTGAAATGCATGTAAAATCCTCTATCTCGTACATTTCCCTAGACATACAAGGAGATTGGATTTGCCTTTAGTGCGTTGGATTGTTATAGGCCAAACATTACAATAACTAAGCTATAAACAACAAACTTCAAATTCAAAAGAAAACTAAAACTATCCAACATGGAAATTGGAATTGTATTTCTTTTTTGTGAATAAGATCATATTGCATTATAAATACACAACACTAAAAAAATAATTTTGATAAACAAACTTAAGATTGGAAAAAATTTACAACATTTTAACTTCCTCTTATTAATAATCTCATTATGATACCAATATCTACTTTAAAAACATCACAAGAATATAACACTTACCATTATTATAATTTTCTACTTGAAATATAACCAGAATCTAATCTAACACTTATAATTATTGATTATCATCTTGGGTTTTACTAATTAAACCAAACATATATATGTTTTAAATTAATAAATTATTATTAAATTAATAAATTGTATACTTCAATTTTTTTTTTCCATTAACATTTATATTTTTTAAAATTTATTATTCTAAATCCAACCCTATTAGATCATATCAAACTTATATAAGTGCCTAAGATATTGTTGTCTAATAAAAAAATGGTGATTTAATATGATGTAAAATAAAAAAGTTTTAATTTGAAAGGGTATAATAAATAGCTAATTATATTCAATAATTTCAAAACATAAGTACAAAGAATTATACAATGTTGAAATTGTTCGCAGAGTATTTGCCACATTGGTGGTAATAACATTCCATATTTTTTTCCAATTATTATTATGTAAACGCATTATCTCTCGTTGATATGACTTATCTGAAGGCCCCTTAGATGATCTTTTTATGATAAAAAATCACTTTCACTACAATAAAAATGTGTCTTCCCTCTCTGTTAAACGCATTATCTCTTGTTGATATGACTTATCTGAAGGCCCCTTAGATGATGCTCTTTTTATGATGAAAAATCACTTTCACTACAATAAAAAAGTGGCTTCCCTCTCTGTTATCGATTAGGTTGTTTGGCACTAAGATTTCCAATGTCGCTGGATATTATTGTATCAAAATTGTTATAATTTTCTCCCATAATCACCCATAGCATCGTGTCTATCAAATTTTTTTTTTCCCTTGCTTGGGTTTCTCTTTTTCTCATTCACAAATCATTTGAAAGAACCTCTTCTACCAATTGAAAACTATGATCGAGTAACTTGTGCTTCAATTACTTTTAATCAAAACCTCCATATTTGAGCAATGACATTGAATTTCTTGGTTTCCACAGTGTCAGCTACGACATCCACCGAATATCTAGCCGCGTCCATTCCAAGGCTAGAAATATTTTTTGGGATGAGAAAATAATCTGGTAGGTAGCATTTTGAACTAGTTTCCTATCCATGCAGTTAATCATGAAAAGCCAATGTTAGCTACAACATCCACCGAATCTCTAGGCACATCCATTCCAAGCCTGGAAATAATGGTTGGGTTGAGCAAAAAATCTAGTAGTAGCATTTTGAACTAGTTTCATATCTATAAAGATAAACATAAGAAGCATATAAAGAGGAAAAATAGAAATATTTACATGTCACTAAGAAATACTTCAAAACAACCAAAGGAAACCACATGCCACCCACCATCAATCTAGACCATACAAAATTTATCAAATCCACAAGTAAAATATTTATAAATGAAACCTGGCCAACAAATTACCCTTACAAGTTGTGAGTCGTTCAATTGAGATCTACAAGCGAGATCCATCTAGAATAATATGCTTTCTTGAAAAGATTACATTCTTAATTCCAACATTAATCAATTAAATTTTTGACATATAGATGGCCAATATCCGACAAAGTTTGCTAATCCATAAAAAAATAAAGGATAATATCCATGTGAATCTCCACTCACAGACCTGCCAGGTTACGCATTTGTGGGTAATGAACACCAAATAAAAAACTAAAAATGTATATCGTATATATCGTACATCTGAGTTCATATTTCTCTATTTTACATAGCAAGAGCCTAATTGACTAATCTCTTAAAGAAAGTGGCTTATTGTTTTTTCTGAAATTCAACTTGTATTTGATTTCTTTTAAATACTGTACATGGATTCGACCAACGAGAACAAAAAAACACCGTGAAGATATTATCCATGAATTCGAGTAACAGGAACAGGAAAACATCTTGAAAAGGCATGGCATAAGGCACAAAGGTTATTTTCAGTTCGGTGGGTCATTAAGAAATGGAAGAATACAATTACTCTTGACTGATCTAAATATTTTGATATCCATGCTTGTCATTTGTGAGACAATCAGTTCAAGATTCTGATGTCCATGCTTGTGATTTGTAAGATAGCCAGTTCAAGGTCTCATGACCTATAGACATCATATTCATTGGCATGAGCTATACTCTGCCGCTATAGTTGAGCATGTGTAAGGATATCGATATCAATTGGATTTGTTTTTGTGAGTTGCCCCTTTGAATTTTGGAAAAAAAAAATCAATAATTGAAAACTAAGCAGGTGTATTTCCACCATAGATAAAACATTATTGTGGATTTTTTTAAAATGGCATATAAGTATCATCATGTGTGAGAGTTACAAAAAAATCCCATTTACCTAAGGTAATTGGGAAGCTATCAAATGAAATTTGGTGTCTTTTCCATCAACAATCCCTCTTTGTAAATCTTCCTTCAAAGGTTGACATTTATCAGACCTGATGGACAAGTCAACATATCTTCCATCTCCTCTCTACTCTTCCAAAATTGTTTAAAAATATACATTACCAAGGCCAAGATCTGGATACAAAAACACCATGTAATATATATATTATAAAAAACATCTTCAAAGTTAATAATCTAAACCATTCATAAAACAACATAGAACTGAAATCATTAGATATTCTAAAAAGAGTGAAATCATAATGCATCACATTTTATTCAACAAAGATAATTGTAAATACAAAATCCAGTCTCTCAACAATGATCACTCTATCGACATGATAATGTAGAGTAGGTCTAACCATATATCCTGAAATGAGAGAATTATAATCATCTGAATATTTCAACTCTACATCATTATCAACGAGTCATATTACTTGAAATTTGTGTTAAGATTTAAAGATTTCGAGCTAGGTATGATGGAAAATGAATGCCCCATATATTTTGACATTGTGTTATAGTCTATATTTTATATTGTTCTAAGAGGATCCTTTACTTAGAGTTAGATTGATTGATCTAATAATATTAGAATCACACAAACATTTTTTTATACACAAAGAAACTAAAAATTATTTATACCAAAAATTATTTATATGGTATAGACTCTTATCTATATAGTATCTCATAATTTTCCTGCTATCATTATTGTATGCTACACAACATATAGGCTATAGGTAATTAATTACTTAAACCATAAAATTGAACAACCTACAAGTTAATGATAAGGAATCTAACTAAAAATCTAAATCTGCTACTCAGCATTTAAGAAAGTTGGTCAACGTCGTTAAAACAAGAATTAAAAATAACTAAATTTGGATCCAGTCGGTGCAGGCTAGCCGACACAAGATCTGTTCTGGTGCCTTGAGATTCATTTGCGGACTTGGGTATGTTTTTGTGGGATATCATACATTGATTTGGGTTGATCCATATCCTTATCCCGATCAGACATAGATCCATAAATCTACACCCAAGCCCCCATAGATCCAGTAACAAAACCATCTGATGCCATACCAAATTGGAATTTCTCATTAGCTTTAAATAAACCCAAGTTAGTAAGTTCAAAATAAAATTAAACATATACAACCTTATTTGATCGGATAACTAAATATTTAATAATTGTCTAAGGGACATTCAGTTGAAAATAAAACAGTCCAATCCTAGCTTTGAAACTCTAGAAAAATAAAGCAAGATCAAGACACCTCACACAACTTCTATGCATGAAGAGAAAAAATCTAGGGCAGTGATATACAATTGGTTGAACAAGAAACTTGGAAGGATCAATATTTTTATCTCAATAGAGGGATGGAAAAAATAATAGTACAAGAGAAGGCTATTGTAGACGCACTCCTAAACTTTCCTCCCAATCCCTTATCTCCATGCTCACTTAGAACCCAAGTTGTTCTATTATCCAAGACATTTGGTTACCTTTGATTATTCCCTCTTATAACCATGCAACCTCCAACTTAAAATTGCAAAAATTAGGTAGCAATAGCATGGTAACCAACATGGTATTGCAAATCCTAATATACTTGTAATATAATATGCTGAATACAACATTTATTTATACATTTTAAAAGACAAAGAAATTCTTGGTCAACGAATTGCTAAGAAAATAACCCTATGGTTTGTAACAGATTATAATTTATGTTTGAATCTCATTCTAGCAAAGTAGCAACTATTAGTGTCTCATTTACAACAAAATAAAATGATACCAAATATTCTTTAAAAGTACAATCCCATTGATGAAAATAATAAAAAAGCTACTCAATTAAGATACCTCACATCCAAGGAGATAAATTAGAGTACAATGTCTTTGCTCATCAATTAACATCACATGCAGCATATGCAAGATGATGCACCCAAAAGAGTCTTGCAAAACCTACCTGAAGGAGCTCAGCACAATGTCGACCCACACCGCCCTGCTAAAAAGGCCCACTGAAAAATGCCAAACGAATACATTACATAGTAATGCCCTCACTAGAAATAGAAGACTGTCATAAAAATTTAGGGAGGATGAGATCCCATAGCTTGGAGAGGTTGGTTCTCACCATTGATCTAGAGGTAGGGTTTATCAAGATTAGTTCCCAAAGAAAACCATGAATGCAGGTTGACTCATCACTCTCATTCAAACAAAACCATGCGACCTCGAAATACCAATTGGTGTTCCTAAGAGGTCAGACTTTCACTTTACCAAATTTCTTTGAGTCTCAAGTAATAACCTACTTCCTTACTTCCAAAAACAAACTATTAAGCTAGCAGAAGAAATTTTAGAGCATACTCCAAACCTATGCATATATTAACTAAAAATTAAATATTATAAAAAGGCAGAATAATACTCAAATAAATTAATAAAAATAAAAATAATAAGCATAAGGAACCTTGATACTTTAATAATTCTATATAGTTACGAAGTTGCAAAATGTTGCATTTTTTAAATTAAATTTGAACTAAAATCAAATGTGTATAAAAACGTTGACTAGATATTTTGTTATAAAAGTTAAGATATAAACTTTACACACAGATGATTCTTTTGAGCTGTGAAGAATATGTGTACTTCGAAATATATAGAATTAGATGTGGAGAGGATAGGTTACAGTTGAAAAGTATATGAAGATAAATGCTAAAGTGACATAACTTACAAAAATGGTAAATATGTAATTAATAAAAATAACTTACAAATATATTTCCTGTGAAATCAAGAATGCCAAAAGCAGCTGATGCTAAATTTAGCTCGTGCTCGATATTGTCTCCCGCGTTTACATAGGGAGGTGGGGAAGGTATATTTAGCAAAGAAGCTAAAACAAATATAACAAAAATGTTGGGAATTTTTCTGCTAAAATTCCAAAAACAAAATCACAGAACAGAACAGAATAGAGAACAACGCTCTGTTTCAAACACATGAACTTTAACACAGCGGAAACTAAAATTTGTTTACTGCAGACAGAGTTTCAGTAACACACATAAAACTTGTATTCATTAAAAGACTGCTATTACAAAAGATTTGTCTTCCTCTTATCAGAGGGATTACAACAACACTGTTTGGTTCTCTTTTCTTTACATTGTTGCGTTCTGCACTGTTGTGCTCTAACTCTCATCCGCTCTCTTTCTCTCTCTCTCACCCTACATCGTTGTTCTGGGTATATATATCATCTATTACAAAAACAAATCTCTACTAGGTTATGCATGGAGGTGTCTTGATGAACCACCAACCACATTTAGAATCTAAGATGGGCCTCTGACACAAATCGGCTCTTTCTGGTGTTCTACTGGGGTAGACATAGTAAAAAGTGAATGAAACCCATAACCTGTTAATGCTTTTACCTGCTCAAGGCGCGTCCTTCTTGATCTCGACCATTCTTCTTCTTTAATGTTGTTGGTGAGAAATTATGGCACAAAGCCTTCTTTCTTCCTTGGGAACACAAAACAGGTTAAGTGCGTAAATGCAGTATGGTGGTGGCGTGCATTTGATGGGAACAAATATGGGCTGTCGGATCAGCTGATGAGTGGTGGGATTGCATCGCAAAACATTATCCGGAGGATGAGATGAGGTGAGAAGCGGCGATGTGCAATGTGCGATGATATCATATGGCAGCATCGCAATCGGCAGATACAAAACGGAGGGCTTAATGTGCAATGGGCGAAAGTTGCGATCTGCGATTTGCAATCGCATCACACGGTCGCAATCGCAGAAAACAAGGATAAACAGAATGAGGCAAGGGGTAAAATAATGCGATGCGATATGATCGCATCACAGAAGGAGAACTGCGTGGTTTTTCTGAAGTAAAGCGTGCTGCAGTTGAAATTACAACTTCAACACTCCCCTTTAATTTCAACTGCTGGGTTATCAGTCATACCCATACATTTCCTCAAATACTCAAAACTTTTTTATCCCAATGGTTTGGTCAAAATGTCTACAACCTGTTCCTAAGTGCTGCAATGTTGTAAAACAATTTCTCCGTTGTTCACCAATTCTCTAATGTAATGGAACTTTGTATCAATGTGTTTCGTTCGCTTGTGAAACACAAAATTCTTGGATAGGGAAATAGCTGAGCTATTGTCACAAAAAATAACCGTTGCTTTTGCTTGCTCTTGGTATAGGCTCCTTAGCATCCTTCTCATCCAAACTGCTTGACACGCTGCTGCTGTAGCTGCCACGTATTCTGCCTCTGCTGTAGACAACGCCACAATGGGCTATTTCTGAGAAGCCCATGAAATTGCTCCTGAACCCATGTGAAAGAGATAACTGGATGTGCTTTTCCGATCATCTACACTTCCAGCCCAATCACTATCAGTGTAGCCAATTAAATCTGAACTTTCTAAAAAAGTATATAAAATGCCAAATCTTTTAGTACCTTTGACATACCTCATAATTATTTTTTCTGCCTGCCAATGTTCTTCTTTTGGCCTCTCCATGAATCTAGAGACTAAACTCACAGTGTGCATAATGTCCGGCCTAGTTGTAGTCAAGTACATAAGGCTGCCAACTATGCGCTTGTACAATTTTGGATCAAAATCATTGCTGCTATCTTCTTTGGTCAGTTTCAACCCCATTACAGTTGGAGTCACAACTGCCTTGCTATTCTGCATGTTAAATCTCTTCAACACTACTTCTACATATTTAACTTGAGAAATGAAAACACCATTTTCACTTTGGTCTACTTCAGTTCCAAGAAAATATCTTAAGAATCCCAAGTCATTCATTTCAAATTCACTTTTCATGACTACTTTGAAATCAACAATGAGAGAAGCATCATTGCTAGTAAAAATCAAATCATCTACATATAAAACAATAATAAGAATCTTACTGTCATTCTCATTTATGTAGAGTGTGGGTTCACCATCACACTTATCAAATCCATTCTCAATTAGATAAGTATCTATTATTTTGTACCATGCTCTTGGAGCTTGTTTCAGCCCATAAAGAGCCTTCTTCAGTTTGCAGACTTTATGCTCTTGGCCTTCAACTTCATGCCTAGAGGTTGTTCAACATAAACCTCTTCTTTTAACGCTCCATTCAGGAATGCAGATTTAACATCCATCTCATAAATCTTCCATTTGTCTTGTGCCGCAATAGAAAACACTATTTTGACTGTTTCCATCGTTGCTACTGGTGCAAAGGTTTCATCATAGTCTTTTCCTTGTTGCTGTTTGTAGCCTTTCACAACAAGTCTTGCTTTGTGCCTGTCAATCTTGCCTTCAACATTACTTTTGGTCTTGTAGACCCATTTAACTCCAATGACTTCTTTACCTTCTGGTAGCTCAACCAAATCCCATGTCTTGTTTCTTTCTATGGCATTTATCTCCTCATCCATAGCTTCTATCCATTTCTTATTTTTAATTGCATCTTCGAAATGAATAGGGTCATCAACATGACAATATAAAGAAAATAGAGAATTCATACCTTCATCATAAATGTCACTTAAACTTCTGAACTTCTTACCTCTTTCATTTGGTGTACAAGTGTTTGAAGAAGCACTTGAATTTCCTCCTTGTGGTGTGCTTGGAGAAGCACTCTCATTTCTCCTCAAGGGTGTCACTTGTTGCCCTTGTGTTGGCGCTGCTGTTTGGGGATGCATTTCAACCGTCTCATCATCATCTTCATCATGAGACAAACAGATTTTAGCATTTATTGTTTTTTCTATGCTTCTATCCCAAGCTTCCTCCTCAATGAATTGAACATCTCTGCTCACAAAAAACTTCTTGGTAGATGGGATATACAACCTGTAAGCTTTGGATTCCTCACTGTATCCAATGAAAATACATTTCTCCCCTTTGCTGTCAAACTTCTTCCTTAGCTGATCTGGAATGTGTGCATAAGCCACGGATCCAAAAACATTCATGTGGGTGACTCTTTGCTTTCTCCCACTCCATGCTTCTTCTGGCACTTTATTCATCACTGCTTTTGTAGGACACCTATTCAAAATAGATACTGCACAATTTACAACTTCAGCTCAATAATCATTTGGCAAATGCTTTGCCTTTAGCATGCTCCTCGCCATATCCATGATTGTTCTATTCTTCCTTTCAACAACTCCATTTTGCTACGGAGTGTACCTTGCTATAAATTACTTGTGTATTCCATTTTCTCTACAAAACCGTAGGAATTCTTTGGAGATATACTCACCTCCTCTGTCAGTTCTCAAAAATTTGATGTGCAGCCCACTTTGATTTTCCACAAGTGCTTTGAAATTTCGAAAATTTTCAAACACTTAACTTTTGTTCTTCAGGAAATAAACCCAAGTTTTTCTAGTAAAATCATCAATGAATGTTAGAAAATATTGGCTGCCTGCAAGTGTGGAGCTTGCATTGGTCCACATAAATCTAAGTGGACAATTTGTAAGGGTGCCTTTGCCCTTATGCTTTTCCCTGATGGAAAACTTTCTCTGTGTTATTTCCCAAAGATACAACCTTCACAAAGGCTGTCTGGTTTCTCTATTAATGGTAATCCTCTTACCATTCCATTTATGCTCAGCAAGTTAAGACCTCCAAAGTTGAGATGTCCAAATCTCAAACGCCACAACCAATTTTCATCCTTTGGTATGCTTTGGTAAGCCTCTTGGGTAACTGCTGCAATTACATCTTTATTTTTCAAATCTGCTCTTATTCTGAGAGGGAACATCATGTTCCTCGTCATCGTCACTTCAACAATACATCGTTTGTTGGGTGCTCTATCCATGATGGTGCATACATCATTCACAATGAAAACATTGTACCCCTTTTGAACAAGTTGTCCAATACTTAAGAGGTTACATCTCATTCTAGGAACATAATAGACATCTGCTATGGTTTTCTTTTCACCTTTCTTTGTAAATATTTTTACTTCTCTTTTTCCCATAACAGAAATTTTACTATCAGTCCCAAGTGTAACTTGTGACTTCACACTTTGATCTAAAGCAGAAAACAGGGCTATGTTTCCTGTCATATGGTTGCTGCAACCGGAGTCTAGAAACCATATGTCTTCACTGTTTGTTTCAGCCATATTACAAGCTAACAATACATTATCTTGGCTGATATTTTCTCTAGTGATATTTGCACTAGATCTATTGTTCATATCATGTTGTTTCTTCCTACATTCATTGGCATAATGCCCATATTTTTTACAATAATATCATTGGACATTGGATTTTTCATACCTTTGTCCTTGAGCATGATGATGTCCACTTTGTTGGTTGCTGCCTTGGCCTTGGTTCTGATTTGGATTGCTGCCTCTTCCTTGAGCGTTTGCTAGACTGTTTCTTCCACCTCTGTTTTGGCTTCTGCCTCTTCCTCTCTTGTTTCCTCTGCCTTGACCTCTTACTCTTCCAAAAGGCATCTGGGTCTTGAAGTCTTGCTCTAGAGATGAGTTTTCATTTCTACTCAACCTCTGCTCATGTGTTATCAGTGATGCATGAAGTTCATCAACTGAAAAGTTTGTGAGATCCTTTGTCTCTTCTATGGTGGTGACAATCATATTGAACTTTGAGGGTAGGACTCTCAATAGTTTCTCCACAATCCTCTTTTCTTCAAGAATTTCTCCATGAGTCCTTATCTGTGTGACCAGACCAATCACATGTGTGAAGAATGAGTCAATGTTATCTGACTCCTTCATGCATAGATTCTCAAAATCTCTCCTCAGCAACTATAGTTTTGTTGTCTTCACTTTCTCCATGCCATGATAGGCTCTCTTGAGAGTTTTCCATGCTTCTTTAGATGTCTTGGCTGCTGTTATCCTTGGAAACACACTTTCATGCACTGCTTGATACAAAAATACTAAAGCTTTGGAATCCTTCTTCCTATTGCTCTTCAATAGATCTTTTTCTCCTCGAGTTAATCTGTTAAACTGATTTTCATCTGCTGGTTCTTCAAACCCATATTCAAAAAGTTCCCATAAATCTTGTGAGGCAAACAGGGCTCTCATGGTTATTGCCCAATAATTGTAGTCTTTCCCATTAAACTGTTGGAGCTGAGTATTAAAAATACCCATGCTAGTGTTGGTGCTGGTGCTAGCCATTCTTGCACTCTCAACTATATTTGAAATATTTGACTGTGAATTTAAAAATCGCTGATTGTTTCTTCAACAACAAAACACAAAACTAACAGAGAAATACCTTGGATTCTTTGACTGAGTCTTCACACTGCTGGAGAAGTTGCTACACCAAAAATCCTTCCTTCAGCTTCTTTGAGCCTTTCAAAGAGCTTGGACAAGCTCTGATACCAGTATTGGGAAATTTTCTGCTAAAATTCCAAAAACAAAATCACAGAACAGAACAGAACAGCGAACGAAGCTCTGTTTCAAACACAGGATCTCTAACACAGCGTAAACTAAAATTTGTTTACTGCAGACAGAGTTTCAGTAACATACATAAAACTTGTATTCATTAAAAGACTGCTATTACAAAGGATTTGTCTTCCTCTTATCAGAGGGATTACAACAACACTGTTGTGTTCTCTTTTATTTACGCTGTTGTGTACTACACTGCTATGCTCTAACTCTCATCCGCTCTCTTTCTCTCTCTCTCACCCTACATCGTTGTTCTGGGTATATATATTATCTATTACAAAAAAAAATCTCTACTAGGTTGTGCGTGGAGGTGCCTTGATGAACCACCAACCACATTTACACTCTAAGATGGGCCTCTGACACAAATCAGCTCTTTCTGGTGTTCTGTTGGGGTAGACGCAGTAAACAGTAAATGAAACCCATAACCTGTTAATTCTTTTAGCTGCTCGAGGAGCGTCCTTCTTGATTTCGACCATTCTTCTTCTTTAATGTTGCTGGTGAGAAATTATGGCACAATGCCTTCTTTTTTCCTTGGGAACACAAAACAGGTTAAGTGCGTAAATGCAGTATGGCGGTGGCGTGCATTTGACGGGAACAAATATGGGCTGTCGGATCAGCAGATGAGCAGCGGGATCGCATCGGAAAACATTATCGGGAGGATGAGGTGAGGTGAGAAGCGGCGATGTGCGATGTGTGGAGATCGCAGATCGCAATCGACGGATACAAAACGGAGGGCTTAACGCGCAATAGGCGAAAGTTGCGATCTGCGATCTGCAATCGCATCGCAGGGTCATAATCGCAGAAAACAAGGATAAACAGAATGAGGCAAGGGGTAAAAGAATATGATGTGATATAATCGCATCACAGAAAGAGAACTGCATGGTTTTTCTAAAGTAAAGCGTGCTGTAATTGAAATTACAACTTTAACAAAAAAAAAAACTCATTATTCCACTTCAAACCTTACAAGTGATTCCTCCAAAAGGACATGATTGTTGTGATGATTAATTTCTTAAAGCTTTAGAGAGAGCTGCAAATTTTAAATGTTCATAACTCCCACTTTTAAAGCTTAGAAAATAGAGAGTGAGTTCCATAGTTTGCAGATTTGAAGCACAATTATAAAAGAAAGATACATGTAAGAGAAGCGAGACATAAACTACCCAAGAAGTCTGTATATGGGATCGTCTAAAAATCATCCCCGAGAAGATGATGATCCATTTCCACTTGTCAAGTCCTCACCCTAAGGAGAAGAAACTGGTCTTGCAATAGGTATTACACTGTCGTTATTTCTTGTGTCTAACAAAATCTCCAAACACAAATAACGTTGGAACCTTGGAGGTGATATATATCGGCCCGACATGACAGTTGTTGCATCTCATTTCCAAAACCAAATTTACTGCCACGATAATAGTACCGAAGAGAGGAGAAGCCATGATCATGCAGCAACACCGAAAACACCTATAATAACAAACCAATGATCTTGTATGAAACAGGTCGAGCTCCGTAATGAATCAGCTGCTGTCAGTAGATACAAGTAATGATCTAGGTCAGATGTCTATCAGTAAGGAAAATAGTGGCAGCAGATCTTGGAAAGGGACATCAATCAGAGTCCAATTAGTTCCCAAAGTAGACATAATAGGTAAATTTTACAGTAATGTCCTCACCCAAAATAGAGGACTACAATGAAAATTTAGGCCAGAGGAAATCCCATACTTTGGAGCGCTTGGTGCCCGTCGCTGATCTAGAGTCAGGGTTTCTCCAGGGTAGTTCCCAAAGCAACCATAACAGATACACTTTATAGTAATTCCCTCACCCGAAATAAATGACTGTAATAAAAAATCAGGTAGAGGAAAACCCATAGCTTGGAGCCCTTGGTACCTGATCTGGAGGCAGGGATTCTCCACAGTAGTTCCCAAGGCTCTCATGTTAGGAATTCCCTCTTGTCTTGCCTTGCCCCGATGCATCTATTACCCATGAGCTTGTATGCAGTCAAGTTCTCAGATTGCAGGGTTTCTTCATGTTGGACTGTCCGGTCCTCTACTTCCTGAAGGCGCCTGCATATGGTAGTTCCTGGGCAACATTCTACCACCGCGCTCTCGTCTTAGAATTCTTCTTAAAATATAGGTGTCGTCAATGCCCTCTCGTCTTAGAACCGTCTATAGAATAACCTATGTAGAATGTAGGTGTCGTCACTACCTTGTCATCTTAGAATCTTGTGCAGAATTTAGGCGATGTAAGGGAAGGTTATGTGGTCTAGAATGTGAATATCTATTTGTGCAAAACAAATATTGGTGTTGCAGAGAAGAGGTGGAAACCTAGCACAATGTCACTTAGCCCCACCTGACCCTACTAGAAAGGTCCACTCAAAATAACCATTACAAACCAATTTTATAGTAATTCTATCACCCGAAATAAAAGGCTATAATAAAAATTTAGCGAGAGGAAATCCCATACCTTCAAGTGCTTGGGCCCAAGAAGATTGAGAGATGGAGACGTACGCTTGTTGCTTGAACCATGCCTTGTGGACATCATAACGCCATAACTCCATGATATTGTCCACAACTGCCTTATACTCTTCATAGTACAGGATCTTGACCAGAGATTGTGCAACGGTGGGCAGTTGAAATGACAGGGATTTTGCAGCTACTTATACTCTTCTTACTACATGATCCTAACCAGGGCGTGTGCAGGGGTAAACGGTTGATATAATAGTGCTTGTGCAACGACGTATGGTTCATATGATAAGCTAATGGTTAAGACAATTTGTTGATCGAATGCTCGAATACATTTCAATTGTCTAATATCAAATCAGATGGAGATGGAGCATAACTAGGACAACTAAGACTAGAGGGGATTTATTCTTTGAGAGAATGCCTTACAACATAATAATTATGATAATTTCAAATAAATTTATAATTTAGATAATTTTTAAATTTTGGTAAAAATGTAAGATGTATCATGGGATAAACAAGAAAAGTCATAAATTTCCATTAAAATGTATATTTTAGAGATCGAGCCTATGGATTTAAGGTTTGACATTAGTTTTTTTTTTGCGTTAAGAGTTCTTGAGACATGATAGCACACTTAGTAGGAGGACCATATGCCAATGTCAGTTCTACTCCTCATTGCTCGCAACTCATTCTAAAAGGACATACCACTGAAAATGTTATGGATCTGGGAAAAAAAACTAATGGATGCATTCTGGAAAAATTAAAATGAGGGGAAATTCCGGCCCAAGGTGGTTTAGGAGACAATTTGGAGTAAGATCTAGAAAGTTGGAGAATTACATCCAACACATGAAGTTCAACATCAAGATATGCAAATTCATAGGCATGTGGTCCATAGAAAGATCCTCATAGAATGGATCCCAAACAAATGGAAACCAAAAGGACAAATAGATTTGGAACTAGGAGCCAAAGCATTCTTTACAATGATTTTTAGAAATAAGGAATAAATGGGAAGCATTTTTGAAAATGTAACTTACTTTTTCACAGATGTAGGCTAGTACATGCACTTCTAGAAAGTCAAATACAATAAAAAGAGAGAATATTTTCTAGCAACTTCACTATGGGTTTCCTTTTCTTATTCCCAAGGGAGATATGGGATGAGGAAATCCTAGAAAGGATCAGAAACTCAATTGAGACCTCTGTTAAGATCTCAAAATCTAAAATATGAGATCGATATACATCATATGCACGAATAAATATCTATGTTAACATTTAAAAACCCTTACTAAATTTGATTGATATATACCTCCATGATAAGCTTTGCATGAAAACCTTATATTATGGGCATTTTCCTTTTAGGTATAGAAGATTGCATGAATATGGAAATCTATTGCAAGGCCACCCGTTGAATCAAAGACAGGCTCCAAAAGTGTAACAAAATCACAAAGATGAAGAGGGATTTCAAAATGTTGCATTAGACAGAAGAAATCAAAAGAAAATTAGAAGCCCGTCACTTGAAAGAGAACTTTCAATCGAAAAAAAAGTTTACCTTTGAAATAAGACACCGAAATCATAAAAAATATAGATCAATCATCTAATCCACTAGAACTGAACATAAGGAAAGTTGCTCAGAAAGAAAGTAACTCGAAGAATACGTTGCAAAATTGCAAGAGAGTACCACTCCTTTAGAGGAGGAAACCTTAGCGAGAACCCAATAAATATTGCAAAACATGGACTTGGAGGAAGAAACACAAATAAATATGATAGTAGAGTTAAAATGAAAATATCTAAGGACAATACTAAGGATAAACTCTATATTCTTCATGATTCATTTATAAATATTTGAAACCATAAATATGCTTCACGACAACGCATAGGATCATCTAGCTATGGAATTCAAACACACAACTTTAAGAAACCTTTGATGGAGAAGAAAAAGGACAATAAGAAGGGAAGAATAAATAATAAAAATGTCGTCCAAGAAGTGGGAGAGGCATTTGCCAATTTAGGTAAGTTGAAACTTGCGTTCGAGGTATTATCCTCTATTCTCGTCCTTCTCAAGGAAATTGATTACGTGGAATATTAGGGGCCTAATTGCAAGGGAAAAGACAAGATATTAAAAGCAATCCATAGGGATGAGTAAGCGAGATAACATTAAATTTATCGAGAGGTATTTAATTTAATCGAGAGGTATTTCTTCAATAGACTTGGATGTTACAAGACATGCAAATGGATTATCCCTTATCTATAATCCTATATAGGTAAGTTGAAACTTGCGTTGGAGGTATTATCCTCTATTCTCGTCCTTCTCAAGGAAATTGATTACATGGAATATTAGGGGCCTAAATTGCAAGGGAAAATAAAAGATATTAGAAGCAATCCATAGGGATGAGTAAGCGAGATAGCATTAAATTTATCGAGAGGTATTGCTTCAGTAGACTTGGATGTTACAAGACATGCAGATGGATTATGCCTTATCTATAATCCTATAGAAATTAATATCTCAAATTTGCTTTTCGTGCACAGAATTTTATCATGAAAATTTCAGCTCATAAACTAAGACATTATAGGCTAGCTAGAAATGGTATAAGGTCCAATTCTCATCAGTGAAGAACTAAAGTTCCTACAGGACCTTCTACCCATCCACTCTTCTTCAGGACCTTCTACGCATCCACTCTTCTTCTCTCGAAGGACTCCTCATAGTGTGAGGGGAGTTTTGTCATCCTAAATACCCAAGAAAAAAGAAAGGTGGATTGTAGAAGTTGGATGATGATGTGAAGCTCTTTATAGATCTAATGAGAGACCTTAAAATCACTAATGTGGATACTATTAATGGAATGTTAACATGGAAGAACCAAAGATAGGTGCACTATTTAATGGAATGTTAACATGGAAGAACCAAAGATAGGTGCACCATCAAATTTCCTCGACATTGGATATATTTATGGTCTCAAAAACATTATGAGATAAGGACTTATTTGTGGAAGTCACCATCCACCCCTACTAGCCCCCTACTAGCGCTTGGAAAACTCTTATGACTAGATTGAATCGGACATTAATGCTAGCACAAACAATATACCCTTAAGATTTGAGAGTTTATGGCTTTGGGACTCATTCCTTTTATGGAAGTCTCAAAAATGGTGGAATGAAGAAAAACCAACAACTAGGTAAGACTTGTATCATTTGCAACAAAATCTCAAGAATGAGTTAAAATACAAAATTGAGAAACAGTTTTAATTTGTTTTCGAAATAGAAAATTATGAATTTTTATGTTTTTTCAACTTCAAATGCTGAAAGATCATATTTTCGTTGAGAATTTTCCTTTGTAGTAAAAAAAAACATCTGTAAAAAAATATCTTACCACCGTACTCTTTTTTTTTTGGTGAACATATAGTTGGAAAACTTTGGTGTTTACTCATTGCACATAAAAAAATTCAGTGAAGGATAATGGGTGACTCATTGGTAAGCATTGGTTTTTAGATACCGGTGTTTCATTTAAAAATATATATATATGGCCACAATATACATAGGTTTCACTAGGGTATGGACTACTTTGAGAGAATTTCTCAGATTCAATCATTATTTTATATCATTTAATGAGTTGGGGTAAGACGTAAAAAGGGTGATTTTTCAACATATTTAGCGGTACTCAAGTTTTGTTTTAATGTGGTCATTAATAAGTCAACTGAAAATACCATTTTAAAGTGGACGGGGAGAGGAAGCCATGGAAAATTTTTACCAACTTTTTGGTTGTTCGAATGTGAAGTTATTGAATTTGCCCTTACATAATTTCTTAAAAAAATAGTAATACAAATCAATTTTTCATGAAACTGTAGAGATATTATATCATTCGAAACTATATTTAGAATTGAATCTATTGTTACTAATAATGGCACCTACCTCTTAAATTTTCAAGGGTTTAGATTCTCCGAACTTGCCTTTTCTGAAAAATGCAATTTTCGTTCACTAAAAACTCTCGGCCGAGAAATTTAAATCTCTCAACCGATAAATTTAGATCTCTCATCCAAGAAATATACCTTCCTATAGTTTTCTTTAACGAGGGGGATTTATGTTGGAAATAACTCTTAGCCTAGAATATTTCAAACTCTAGTACAAGAGATTTTTAATTTCTTAGCAAAGAGTTTAGATACATTAACTTAAAGAATTGTTGAAAGAATCACCGCATTTCTATAGAATTTGTAACTTCCACCATGGGGATACTAGTTACTCGCTTGTAATGTTTACCAACAATTGCGGATTTTGGTGTAACGTCAAACCTCCACATGGTATCAGAGCTTGGACCCAGGTTCGATTCCCCTGAGCTGCGTTTGAGGGGGGTGTTGGAAGAATCACGGCACCTCTATAGAATCTGTAATTTCCACCTGGGGATCCTAGTTACTCGCTTATAGAATCTGTAATTTCTACCTGGAGATCCAAGTTACTCGCTTGTAATGTTTACCAATACCTGCGGGTTTTGGTGTAACAGCAAACCTCCACAAGAATCACACCTCTCGATTGAGTTTCGTTTAAAATCTTACTCTGGACCAGAGTTATTAAAACTCCGTGGCAGGAATTGAGTTTAGGAAGTAGAGGTACACATTGTGTTTCTAGCCGTGGCAAGTTCAAATTTCTAGATATATACTCTATTTGGTGAAAAATGTGGAAAACTCCTTATAAACTAGTTCTACTGGATAGCCATCACTACTTCATTGAAAAGAAAAAAACGCCCTCGGCGACCTCGAATCATGGCCACTGACTTGACCATTCATGTGGCAATCTTTCGACCGAGAATGATATAAATAGCTCGTCTGAAAGGTCAAATTCAAGAACAAAAAATTTCAAGTGTTCAAGTGTGGGCTCGGGTTGGTTTTTATGTGCAACAATTGTTCATTCGAGAGTTTTAATTGTCTCATCCGACGGTTTAGTTTGAAGAACAAAAAATACAAGTGAGTAATTACGAACTACGAGGGTCGTTTTTCGTCGCAACAATTTTGGTCGATATTTTTATCTTTCTTGGCCGAGACTTTAATTCAATGAAAATGTGGAAATAGCTGCAATCCAAAGGAAATCTTAAGCTACAAGGATTTTTTATTTTTTATTTTTTTAATGGAAAACCTTTTTGGTTTTGGAGAAGCGGCCTTACATTATTTTTTAAATCTATAGAAAATGAATTTTGTGTTTTTATTTTATTGAGTTTGGAGAAGGGGCATTAACGTATTGTTTAAATATATGTAAAATGAATATTTTATTGACTTTGGAGAAGCTCTCTAATCTTATTTTTAAGGATGTGAAGAAAAATGGATATTGAATTTATGGAATTTGATTGCGTTGGGTTTGAAATATTTAAAATTTGTGTCTGGAATGATTTTTAGTATTAAAAGCTTGAACTCATGTTGTTTTAAAATTTCTATGTTTTTGAACATGGAAAACCACAGATTCATAAACAAAATTATGATTGCAAGAGAACTGATAACGAGGGAATAAATAAGAAATGACAATAAAAGAAGAGATAAAAATGTAAAATAGAGAGCTTGAGGGAAACATGGAGGTACAAAATAGACAGCCTGAAAAATGCGTGGATGTATCAGATAGAGAGTTTGAAGGAGATGTGATGTATATTGAAATTATGAGGAAATGAGAAATGTTGAAGAACTTGGCAATGAGTATATTAAACACACAAATTAAGAATACAATATTGATATTGACAGCATTGGCAAGTTAATAATGTTTTAAATTTTAAATTTTTTCAGTTTTCTAAATTAGATTATTTCAAAGTCTCAATTTTAAGATTTTAAAAATGTTCAATTTCTATATGTCAAGCTTAAATTATACAAATTTATATTTTTTTTATGCAAGGTAAACACCTAACTTACAAGAAGATCCGTCCACATATACAAAAGTACAGAAATTAATTAGAAGTTGCAAGGACAAATTCTATGACGATAATTTTCTAACGAATATGGATTCAACTAAATTGAAAGAAATTGGGCCACTATTGCATGAATGAAAAAATCGAAATAAAGTAAATGTGATGTTCAAAAAAAATTTAAATGTAAATTTTTCATAACACAAGCTTGAATGTTAAATAAATTTTTAAAATACAAACCTCGAAGTGGTGCAACTCAATTACTGGGCATTAGAAATTCCAAAGAGGTAGAGGAAAATGAGTTGGTATCAAAAAAATATAAGATCAACACTTCTCACACTAGCAAAAAAAAAGTGATCTTGAGATGGAAAAACTGCTCATAGAGCATTGATCTTGAGATGGAAAAACTGCTCATAGAGCATTGTTAATAGGTGTCACAACTACGATTGCATCAAATCGGTTAATTTCAATGGAATCGAGAGCTTACATAACTTCAAGAAAAAGCCTATGGAGGGATAATAAATTCAGGATTCAATTAGATGAGAATGATGAACTTTCTTCTTGGGCTAATATTTATAGGCAACCCTATCAAGATAGACTTCCAAATAATGTGAGAGACAAGGTGAATGATCTTTTGAATTTGAATTCTCTCATGTCACCAAATGAAATGGACATTGTGCTACATCATATATCTAGAGGAAATTACGGAATCCATGCCAAACATATAACTTGAGTTAGTCATGTGGAATTATTTCAAAATTTTATGGCCAGTAATATTGATGTGAATATTTCCATTAGCACATTTGTTAAGCTTAATCCATGCTATTCAAACCTCTCATTGTTTGTCACACATGTTGTTGTCAATATCATGTAAAATTCCAACTATATTATGAGATTTTTTTGAATTTTGGCAGAGAATATTAGTCCAACAATCTCCCTTCTTCAAGTGTTCATGAATTTTTATCTAAAATATTATGTCCATGAGAAAATGCCTAATTATTTTATAAGAAAGAATGCGTTTTGGAAAAAATGGTAAAGAATGATCTCATTTGGAATTATTTGATGCTAAGTATCACATTGATCTAAATGATTTGCAATTATCAAATCTCATTATGAAGTGGAAATGGTATGGATATGTTACACACTCGTGTTGCAGTTTCAACGGTAATATTAAAAAAATTGATTTACTTAAAGAGGACATTTTTGTGACATCATTTTATTAACAAGTTCGCGTTGCACACGGCATACCTGCCGAAAATATATGAGAGTTAGGTGTTAGATTTAGGGTGTTAGATATTGTTAAAACAAAGAAATGACATATGCATATCTCTAGATTTCGTCTCAGGTAGAAAAAATGAAAAAATGAGAAACATCAAGAGCCATAACGTTGCAGATAGCATACAAAACAAAAAAACCAAAACATTCTAACCTGGAAAAGTCTAGTTGACGCATTTGTTAAGAATGTTGTAATTTAGAAGGTTGTTTTTCGTTTGTCTTCAAAAACCAATTAGTGTATCATTACGTTGAATCTTTTGCATGGCTTAGAAAATTCGTGTAGCATTTTGATATTTCTAATTTTTAATATATAAGAATTAATTTCTTTCTTTAGTAATATATGCATTATTTGAGAATAAAAGAGTCATTATTGGATAATAAAAGAGTTTAAATATATGCTTTCCAAACAAGGTTATGTAAGTATATAGTTAATATTACAAATATATATTATATTACTATTCTATTTCACCCTCCAACTATCTAAAATAATGCTAATTGACATAAATATAAATTCTCATAAAGATGATCCGGTGCAAATCGGTTACACATGTTGAAACAGTGCGGCCATTAAATGAGAAAATATAAAGAAGTCATATACATTACAAATTAACACATTTAAGCATCAGCATTCACCTTATATTAGGATCGCGAAAATTTTACGATCCAAAAACACAAAATTTTGCAAAAACCGGAGGAATAGAAGATAAAAAGCTAGAGGCTGCGAATCTATAAAAGACTAGAAATATATTTAGACCTTGAAGGTTTTTGGCGTAAGACATGTAATTAATTATATCCTCCTCCAGTGGCAGCGAATCAGTTGACGAGAGCGAGGGCGTTACTGATCAATTTACAAACATATTGCACGCGGCCGGTGACCATGGCTGTAACTTTACATGTGGCGTTGAGATCCTGAAAGCCATTGAGGCAGGAGTCGTGGTCAGTCAGGGCAACGCTCATCCACGTCTCCACATTGCTCATCTGAACCATTCACCATTCACTGAGATAGTAAAGCTCTGTCTAAGATGCCCACGAGGATCATCTAAGGGAAGAAGCACAATCCGAGATGCCTCTCCCTGAATACAAAAATTTGCAAGTGGAGGAGTAACTAAAGCAGAGATCGGGAATTTATTTCAAAAATTCAAAACCGAAATCATTAGTACTCTATTTGCTCAGATAAAAGTAACGGTAAAATATTTTCTTACACTTTCGCAGCCCTGGAATTCATAAAACGAGCTCATTTTACTAGATCCAAGCCGTAAAATTAAAAAGAAAACATCATATCTAGCATCGCTTTCAAACGACAGTGCCGAAGAATTGAAGATAACCCTCCAGGTTTTCCTGGTCAAGTTCCAGGCCAAAAAATGGGAAAGCATAAGTAAATAAATGTGCAGACATGCGCTGAATGAATTCCGAGTCTGTTCTTTATGACATTCCGAGCCGTAAAATGCAAAAGAAAACCACAAAACCAATATATCAATGCTCTTTTGACCAAAGCGCATAGATGTAAAATACGAAATACATTCCAATTTCCGAGATCTTCATCATCAAGATACAAACCGTAAAATGGATAGACGATGCAGTAAATATACAGTAACACAGTAACAGACGTGCGAAAAGAAATTCCGAGTGATTTCCTGTATCAAATCCTAAGTAACATATGCAAAAGAAAACAAAAAATCAAAGTCCGCATTGTTTTAGTCAAAGCGCCAAACCGTAAAAACGTGAAACTCACTTCGAGCAGTACAGTATCAAGCTGCAAGTCGTAAAATGCCAGTGTTTTATTCTGCGCTGCGTAGCATTTCTGAAGGGTGCATGTGTATGCCCTCATACGTTGTCACAACAATCTCTGGATCTCTTGAAAGTCGCTGGACCTGCTTCTTCACACTGCAAGTTTGGTGGGTGCAGTGGTAATAACTTCTACAGGAAAAAAAATATATCAGCTCAGCTCCATTGCTTAAAACAAATATTATGAAAATAAGTACCTAACAGAGAAATTTCACAAAATACATTACACAGGGTATTCCTCTATTCACCATGTTATTATCTTTTTGACTAACTCAGCTACAAACAAAACCAAAAAGCATTGAAAGAAGAAATTGGAACAAACTCCACCAAACACACGAGATTACAGGAGAAATAAAACTATTACATCTTACAAGATTAAATCAGCCAGATCGACGAATTTAAAACAATTAATGAATCACTTTCACAGACTACTACCTAAGCAGGTTACGTTAGACGTAAAGCATTAAAAAGTAGGTGTGAGAGTTTTTAGTGGGAACTTGATTAAACAATTTTTTATGTTTTTATTTTTATTTTTGAAATTATGTTAAGCGGAAGTTTATGTACCAAACTGCAACACAATCCACATGCAGAAGATATCCACCCACTTGAACAACAGCAAAACGGTACCAAAATAGGGCAGATAAAGAAAATGAAATTGTGGGTACAAAAAGAGTTCATCCGTCGATTCCCGGAATCGACGGTAGGCCAATTTCTTCATCCGTCGATTCCCGAAATCGACGGTAGGCCAATTTCTTCATCCGTCGATTCCCGGAATCGACGGTAGGCCAATTTCTTCATCCGTCGATTCCCGGAATCGACGGTAGGCCAATTTCTTCATCAAACGAAATGGTTAATCCATGAATGCCCAAGTCAAGGTCAATGCATCATTTTTCACGCTTTAAATCGTGACATATGGAAAATTAAACAAATAAATGAGATGAGAGTTCAGTCAGTTTGTTTGACGAACTCGGCTCAAAATCTCAATCTGACCAATTTAGGAAAAGAGAAAAACCCAACCAAAGATTTTAGAACCAAATAAACAACCCAAGTATTAACCCATAGGAAGGGTAGTCTGCTCGCTTCTAACCCATGCGAATTCTAATGCTTCCAAAACATATATAAATAACTAAGCAGGGATCCTGAGCATCCAAACCACAGAAAGAATCCAAACAAACTTCAAATTAAGAATCTGCGGCAACTTTCTTGCAGAACACAGTAATAACCTGCAAAATAGAACATTCCTTGGAAGAACACAGAATATATTGCAGAAGAAGACATAAGATTCCCTGGAAATATTTAGAAGAAGACAAATCATTCTTGCATATTCTAGCATGCGAAAAACTCAGCGGGAGATACTTCTGATAATAATAAAAGGCAAAAAATGATAAAAACAAACCGTAAAATGGATAGACAATGCAGTAAATATACAGTAACACAGTAGTAAATATACAGTAACACAGTAATAGAGTAACACAGTAATAGACGTGCGAAAAGAAATTCCGAGTGATTTCCTGTATCAAATCCTAAGTAACATATGCAAAAGAAAACAAAAAATGAAAGTCCGCATTGTTTTAGTCAAAGCCCGAAACCGTAAAAACGTGAAACTCACTTCGAGCAGTACAGTATCAAGCTGCACGCTATAAAACGCCAGTCTTTAATTCTGCGCTGCGTAGTCTTTTATTCTGTGTTGCGTATCATTTCTGCTGGCAAGAATCTGTTCTAATATGACACGATACTTCATGTGAAGACCAGGTGCTCATGATCTGAGAACCATCTCCGAAACAGATGCTACGTGTCCACCAGTTGTCGCAAACCATGATTTTGTAGGTGGCTCAGCACGCTCCACTGAAACCAGTTTAAAAAACATTGGGTAAATAGCTCAGTCCACTCATATTAAAATAATACTCCAAAAACTTTGGTTAAAAGCCCAATTTCGCTTAAAAGCAAATTTGACATCGGCAATAAGACCCAAGAACTTTGGTTAAAAGCCCAATTTCGCTTAAAAGCAAATTTGAGGTTGGCAATAAGACCCCAAAGCTGAATAGCCAATAAAAACCATTGAAAAATATTTAAATGATTTTAAAAATTCACTTTTTACCTAAAACTTTGGTTAAAATATTGAATAGCGGTTCATATAAAAAAAGTCAACAAAATTAATTTGTAGTCAACACGATATCGATCGCTATAATACCTGCTTCGACAAGTATAATAAGTTCAAGGAAGAAATATATAAATATATTAAGAACTCTCATGTATCACGATGGAAGGACTCGTAGTTCAAGTAGTCACATGATGTGTTCCCAACGGGAGCATTGTTATCAATGGTTTATTTTGCTAAGAATTAAGTGTTGACTCCATAGAAGGAAATAAAAAGTGAGTACTATCATTTAGACTAGGCCTCTATATTCCTTCATATTGTGAAGTGATTGACATATGATAATGTTTTATTCGATATCATTTATTATTCAATATCATTTATGATGATTTATCGAGATAAGGAATAAATTTTAAAAAACATTATGTATGGTCAGATGGTTATGTTGGTTAATTTAACGCCGTACTATCATGCTTATGGTTGTCTCTTCTACGTGATAAAAATGGCATTCATCATGGAATATTTTTGGGACACTATATGGAAAAGGAGAGCATGATAATTTTAAGGTGTGCATAAATAGTGTATTTAGGAGGCATCAATTCAATCACTCTACTGTATAACTGGTAGATTCATTTGATGTTATTGTTGGTGCAAACACAATTTAAGCTGTGTATCGAACTTAAGGACGGCTTATGTGGGTAGCTATGTGTATGTGTGTGTTTTTTTATCGAAAATATATTTTTAAATTACACAAAAGTTGACTTACACAAGTTTCTTTATGAAATAGGTACTTTTGGGATATTTCGAGGGGTGTTGTTGATATATTTTTGCCTCATAATTGTGTTCCAATCCATCGAGCAAGACGTATGCACTCCATTAGAAGTGATAATATGATAAATATATTGTTAATTCAGAAACGAAAATATTCTTTATTTTGTCATGTGTGTATTGATGATAATATCATGTTCATTGAGTAATGTGTAAGCCATGATAACAAATATGTCAAACCATAGATACATCAACATGTGCAACCATTTCCCCCGTTTCCAAATGTGGTTGGTGAGGAAATGGATAATGAAGTGGCTTTGGTGGACAAGGATGATCATCTTGGTGATATGGTTAGAGAAGGTGACTTTTATGTTGTCATTGCACTAGAAAATAATCTAGAGAAAGTGCATTATTATCCATTGTGATGTACTAGGTAGAAGTCTATATTGATGCAAAAACTTGATGATGCTTCAAATTATAAATATATAGTGGGCTCAATGGTGTTAATGGGACATTTCTTTGAATAACTAAAGGATTTAAAGACCACATTATGTTTCAAGACTACTAGCCAAATGTTATATATGCCCAATATAGTCATTTGATCATAGTAGCTTGGTTGCAAATGTAAATGAAGAGTAGAGAAAAGAGATTTTGACAATGGAAATTATTAAGGGCAGATCATGATACCAATATTAGAAATTTCCCACTAGCCCATGTTCCATAGGAATGGTATAGATACTACCTATGGTTGATTTAATAGTTTTCTTTTGAGATCATTTGTTGTTGTTCAACATTGGAAATAAATATTTGTGAAATGACATGAGCATTATAGAGATGTGTAATGAAGGTATAAAATATGTTATGAATTGAATTTATTGTTGAATGGTTCATAACTTATCTTGTATGCTCCATCTATACTCGTAGTCTGAGTAAATGCTATGAGTGAAAACTTCCCGTGATGGGGATTGAAATTGCTAAAATTAAATTACACATAGCCTTTCTTAAACACCAAAGCATACCCTAATTTCCAAACATAACCAATGAAATGAATAGGGTTGAATGTTTATATTTTATTGTAACGCATAAATTGTTTTTTCCTTGATGACAAGCAAAAAAAAATTAGTTACTAGAAATCACTAATGTGTTTATGTAGGATATGGTATGAAGTGGAATGGACATGAATTTTTTGATATTTAAAATATATTAAAATTTTGTATAAATGCTTAAAAGTAATAATTCTATTAAAGGTAAATTGGGAAGTGATTTTGTTTTGCAAAGAAAATCCATAACATCATAATAGTTTGAGAAAATCTAAGAAAATAATCTAATTTATATAAAAAGAAATCCTAATAGGTTGAATATTAAGAAAATAAAATGAACTTACTTATTTTATATCGAAGAATATAATAAAATAGTTATATTTTGTTTTAAAAGTTTTTTTTTTGTAAACTGGGGTGGGATTTTCCGATTTACATGTCCATTTTCTACCCCTCTACGGGGGAAGGGTAGCCCAAGATTTGAACCCAAGACTTCCGGTTCGGTGAGACTTCATTTCCACGGCCCTTGCCGCTTGAGCTACCCCATGTGGACGATTTTGTTTTAAAAGTTAATGTAAATGAATATTTGTAATTTATTTATTTTTAAATAGTAAAAATTATGTTAGAAAATATTGTGTAAAAGCATAGTACAATTAAATACAATATATTAAGTAGCACTTTGTAACATCTAAATTTGACAACCCTCCTTTATAAGTGTGTTATTACACATTTCCAAAAATGCCCATAAATATACTTTTCGTAAAAAATGCTAAGCAAAACATTTTGCTATAATGAACAAAACTTAAAACTTAAAATACTAAACATCAATAGTGGTCATCTAAAATTTTTATGTCCTACATAGATGCTACCTAGTTAAAGTCAAGAAATTCAATTAGAAAAATGTGTGTTGAGTTGGAGGAAGAAATTAGAGCCATGCTGTCTTGGCATCCTTCATGTTTCACCAATTGGATAATTTGTAGTTGGCGTTGAAGCCCTTGTATCTTAACTGTTCTGGATGTGGTGACACTTAACAAAGAGAATTTCCAGTAGTGATTCAACCTATCGAATTTCTCACTAAGAAAGCTAATCTCAATTATAAAAGTACGAGAAATATATTATAAAATACTCACCATACTAATTAATATAACAATAAACTTGGATTTAACATTGAGCCTTTAAATGAATGTAAATATGAAATTTTGTTGGTGTATGCACAATTGTTATTCTCTGGTGCATCACTATATGGAGTTATTTCATCATATTACCTTCAATGCTACCATTATTATATCATTTTCTTAATATTATCTTAATACTATTAGAGTTTTTATACGATACCTTAATACTATAATAGCTTTGACACGATGCAACAAATGAACTTGTGGAAAAGGCTTTAAAGCCATATTAAATACATGTATTCACCTCATAATATCAACTCATATAATGTAATTGATTAAATATCACTAACAACTTATCAACACACCTCTTCAATCCATTAGTTTAAATCTAAGATTTAAACTAAGCCTTATAAGTAAAAATACTATTGATGAGTTGTAAATTTAAAAAACAATAGAAATTTAGAAAGTTGATAAAAAATAATTATATACTTGGATTTATAATATTCAAATATGAATATGTGTTATATTTTTTTAATAGTTAACTATATATATAAATATCACATTTTTCCCATATTTTTTTTTTAAATTTTATTAAGTGTAAAAGAAACCTTACATGTTGAATGTGCATATGAATGTACTCAAAATTAGGGTTTTATAGCATTCATCCAAAAATGCACAGAAACATCACAACTACTAAGAGTTGTGGCAAAATATAAACCATATCATCATCGAATTTTATATTAAGGTTGTCAAAGTATCCTTTTACATACCAACAATTATCTCATATATATGTCTATGAACTAGGCCATTAATGGAAAAAGCATAGACAAAATAAAAATAGTTTAATCCCTGTGCAGAAGGTGCTCCAACTAAAGGCCCTCTAGGAATAATTATACACATCTTTAATAATCTTTACCAGCTGCAAAATAAATTTCAATCTCTTCATATTCATTCAAGCCACATAGCACAATTTGAGCCTTCAAAGAATGCCCATCTTTTGCCCTATCATAATGAAACATACAAGTTTCGATCAATCCAAAATTTTCATACTGATAACAAAAAGTTAAGATTTCAATTAATAATTAGAGTAAAAGTCATTTCATTTGAGATACTAAAATTAGCGTAAAATATGGTATTAACCGTAGTTGCAGATTGAAAATATTAACACAATAAACACATATTTGTTAATATGAATATTGATAATAACAATGTAGTCTATTTTGTTGATAATTAACAAAATAGAAATAATTTCAATGGATTATTTTCATCCTATTCAAACTTCACCATCATAGTCACAGTAATGGTGAGCAAAGTAAATTCCACAGTTAGCACCTACGATTTGTAATCTTGTCACTAATAGGATGTATAATCTAGCTGTTGCAAATTACATCCCTTGTAAAGTGAGATATGGTATATAACATTTTACAATGGATGAGAGGTCGTGATTGCTTGATCCTATGGTCCATTGACCCCCCTCTCTCTCTTTATCTATATATATAATATAATATATATATTATATATATATAAATATATATATATATATATATATATATTATATTGTATATATATATATATATATTAATTTGTTTTATATTCTGTAAAGATAAGTTTACGCTCGTGACATTTAAATAAGAGCTTAAATATGTGCATTCAAATGCCTCAGTTTCTATCATTAAAGTAAAAATAAATTGAGTTCCTATGGCATTTTTTTCTTCAACTGAAGAAATCGTGCCTAGAGAAACTCTCTGGCACACATAGTCTTGTTCAAGAGTGGAGCACAAGACCTCCGGGAATTAAACCTCCCCATATCTCAGTGATTTTTTGGATACATACATACTTACATACATGCATGCATGCATGCATGCATGCATACATGCATGCATACATGCATGCATACATACATACATACATATATATATATATATCTTAACACACGTTCATTTATATGGTGACTCTGAGATAACTGCAGACAAGTATGAATAGACATAGGTATATATATCTTGACCTATTGTAGGAAAAACAAGTGAAGAAAAGGAATAATACAATGATGATAACATCTCTTCATGGTGAAAAACAACTTCAACAATCTTATAAAATTTAAATTACATGACATTCTAAGCAAACATATGTTCTTTAGTATGAATGTGGCAATATCTTCAACATTCATTTGATCTCTTAGCATACAATGATTGTCTAAACATATATTCAGTGACTTGGAGGTGACATACCTATTTGGTCTCTCAATAAAAATCTTGGCAGACCTATAATATCTTCATGATTGCATGGGTGTTGTGTATTTCTGAATAGAGTGAATGGAGCTCTTGGGACATGATCTTTAACTTCTCTTAAATTTTCTTATACTAGCAATATTACAATTTGTATGAAGTGTAGAACTTAGATTCATGTGATGCCTATCTTGATAACCATTAAGTAAACTCATTTTTTTATATGATGCAACATTCATTCTCAACACTTTTATGTAAGGGGAAGATTCAAATTGTAGACCTGGCGCTCCTATGAAGAAGATTTAACATACTAGTGGCATATCCATAACATTTACATGTTCTATGATGGAAAACTTGATATATTGAAGTTGTGATTCCATCAAAATATTCAAGGCATAAAAATCCAAACCAGCATAAGAAGTAATCAATCCATATTGCACTTAAAATACATCAATGTTTAAGGTCCTAGAGGAGACTAGAAACCACCAAAAAAGATTCTTTAGAAATATGGTTTGGAAGCATAATAAGGCCTTTCTTAGAGTGGGAAAATTCTTGAGCATTGTGTTTGAAAGATGTTCACGAAATTGATATTTTTAAAGCTCCTAGAGATAGATTTTAATTCCTAAACTAAGGAAATTAGAGTTGTATTATGTATCAAAAGATAGTCATATGACCACAGTTGAATCATCCTACACCTATAGTGGATTTATACCTTTTTCCAAATATGATTTCATAAGTGAACCACCACCAGTTCACTCAAATTATTGGCCCCTGTAGAAAACGTTTTCTTAGCCTAAAAATTATCAGAATGTACAAGGTTATAAAACATAATCGAAGCCTGAAATCTATCTCATTCTTGGACAAGCTCTATCAAAAGCTAATACATAAATATTGTTAAGGGGAAAAAATGTATTTAAACTCTAATTGAAGCTTCTTAAGCCCATGAACTATAAATAACATCTACAAACCATGACATCAATCCTCCCAGGTAATCCATGTTGTATATTAACATAAATATGAGGTTATGGTAATCATTTATGGGTATTGCGTCTTTGACCATAGTAAGGGAATGCAAAAAAAATCATTGGCCCTAATCCTTTCTTCTCAAGATTAATTTCCATGACCGACTTCTCAAACCATCACATACATGTACACACACCTTTAAGGGTGTTATGGGTGCCATGGTTAGGTTAATTGTGAATGATGTGTCTTAAAGTTTAATAATGTTAGGAGATGAAAATGGGATCCCACTAAAAAAATCACACTTATGAGGCTTAATCACCATGTAAAACATTTACAGTCAACAAAATTACCTCTCTTGTGAATATTTCATAATAATTGGCCTATCATGAGAGACATTATCATGTTTTCATTAAGGCTACTTGATTTCTAGGACTTGAAAATGTTTAAGGAAGGACAAAAAGGGACATATGAATTAAAAAACGCTTCTTAGGCTCAATCATAATTAAATATGCATGAAAACACCACATATAGCCTTTCTATGGGATTTTGTTCCTTTAAGTGGGATATGGTTACCATAGTTTCATTTTGGGTTCTAATGATGGGTCAAGGGAACAAAAAAGTGGGTCAAACAAAAGATAAGAACCTAACATATGAAAAGGAACTTTCCAATGCTCAAGTGCACTCAACATGATCTCTAACCATGAGCTATGCCTACTTTGTCAACATTTAACTTTATAGTAAGAATATAAACACAATTAGGCACTTTTGCGTAAAATACATAAGTATAGGTGTTTTGATTATGTCTAAGAATAGACAAAAGGTTTTTTTTTTTTTTTTTAAATAAAGTTTTAATAATAAGATGTAAATGTTTATAAGACACATGTTTCTATAAAGAAAATAAGTTCTCCTTATCCATAAGATGAGTCACCTCATTTTTATGTTTAGAGTGACTAACATGATGGTTTAGATGAGTCACCTGGTTTTTATGTTTAGAGTGACTAACATGATAGTTTATATGACATAAACAAAAACACATCCATGTTTTCCCATTAACTATTATTATCTCCATTTATTTTGAATTTTTTTAATATTATACACATACTTGTCATTAATAAAACTACATATATACCAATATAAATGCATAAAAATAATATGGTCCACTCATCATTAATAGAACTAAATATACACCTATGTAGATGCATATGAACATATCCAACTCACTACAGGGGAAAGGAACATATTGTTTTCTAGTTTTTACATATATATAACTTTTGTTTTCTTTTCCATGAGAAACATTATTTTATGTTCCACATGTATTCATTCAATGTATTAATTTAAAAACTTGTAAATTTATCATTTAAAAATATGTTAAATTAGTGGTGCACAAGAATATATTATTTTTATATAATACCAAAAAAATCAAAGAAATTTGGTGGTCTTAAGTTGTAAAACTAATATCTTAACATTAAAACATATTATTTTATAAGTTTAGAAAAAAAAATAACAAACCACGATGACAAGAACATGATTTATATATATATATATATATATTAAATTAAAATAATATATATTATGGAAAGTAACTCAAATTTGTATGTATCCTTCTTTTACTTTATGGCACAATAATTTTTGCATTTACCTTGAATATATTATTATGGTTTTTCTCTAGATTTCAGTTACAACTAATGTGGCATGAATATTTATATTTTTATCTAGTTTGTTTGAGAAGAGTGGTATTTTCCCACCTTAAGATCAATTCTTGAAAGTGACATGTTGAACTCTTAATGAGTATATTATTGTATTTACTTTAAGCCACAAAGATTCTAATTTTCTCTAGGTACTATTATTTGCCATCTATAATGCGATGTTTTCATTTAACAATTAACTAAAACAAAATTAAATGCTTTTAACTAATTAGGAATTAGGAAATGCAAATAATCGAATATGCATAGTTTGGCTCCTACACATTTTAGATGCACCATCTTAGCTACTATCACCTCCTTCTCACCAAAAAATCAAACAACATAAACTTCTATTTCCTTTAGAACTTTGATATCAATTATCTAATGTGATGATCTATCAAAATTATCTTCAAATAAAACCTTGTTCCCTCTAACTAAGCAATGTGAATATATGCATATACCTATGAACCATGTATTTTTTTCCATAAGATCCTAGAAAAGTCTCTCCATTCCTTTGCTATCTTATTCAACTCTCTTATCACACCAATCCATTATCTCATGAGCATTGTTTATACCTTATATTTTTACCTCAAACTCTACAACTCACTCTCTCATCCTTGAAACAATGGTTTTCACATAATTGCTCTTTTTTATGTGGCTATTAATATTTTATCTAGTTTCTCAGATTTGACTCATCCATTGCTAATTAATTATTGCAACCTTATGCAACACTCATTAAGTTCAATCCCATTATTATATGCCATACATGTAATCCCACTCTTTAGATCTTCAACCTCACCTCTAGCTTACTATTCCACCCCTCTATGTAATGTTCCATATAACCATAGTTGATGCATTATAAAGAAGCATTCCTTATTCCACCAAGAATGTATTAACCCAAATAAGAAATTTATATAATAATTATTCTTGGGAAGGAAGTTATATTCTTCCCACTCAGGATTAATTCTTGCAAATTACATGTTAAGTTCAAAATAAGTCTATTGTTATCTACTTTAAAAGCTTTACAAAATCATTATTATTATAATGTTAACTTAAATGTACCAATGTAAAATATTTATTTCACCTATAATACATAAATATATATATATAAATATATATATATATATATATAATATATATATATATATATATATATATATATATAACTTAAGGAAAAGTTTTTTTGGCTTGCCAAACAATGATTGTAAATATATTTTGTTCCTATAGTGTAGTTTAGAGGTATATTAATTTAATGTTTGAAGCATTTCCCTATACATTTCATATAAATCCATAGACAAAGCAATGCTTATTGGTCTACCTTTCACCTTTTCATGAAAAATCATCATATAAATCAATTTTTCTTGAAATCTTTGTTAGCCTTACTTGAAAATTCAAGGAAATGTATCATATAGTTATGATAATTTCCAACCGTTCGATCACCTCGCAGATTCACTCTACTCTATCACACTTTCTATGATTTGATGCAGATATGCGGTGTAAAATTGATCTGATCGAATGGGAACAGATCTCTAGGCCTAAGAATCTTGATGGTTGGAGTATATTGAACATTAAATATTTTGGATGGTCCCTTCTTATCAAATCTCTTTGGGATAACATTATTTGGTATCGATATATGAGCAAGGATAACCAAAGCTAAATATATCATGTACAAGACCTTATTAGATTGGTTCAGGTTCAAAAATATTGGTAAGAAGAGTGGATCAGTCATATGGTAAAGTTTTGGAAATGTTAGCACCTAGATTGAACCTCAGGTTGAAGGAAGGCAATGCCAGGGTAACCATAAACCACGATTAGCCAAGTAGCTAGCCCTACTAGGCCAGGAGAGGGCTCTCTCCATAAGGATCTTAGCCAAGATGACTAGATCAGGAAATTGATATTAGGCTAGGTATAGTAGCACAAGGTTTTACTTGATTTGAAGGGGTTTTGATGGATTAGGAGGAGCCAGATAGTTTGGGCAAGGAAATTAGGCCAAAATTGTAGGATGATCGATGGGGAAAAGTAGTTATGAAGTTTAGCACTCTAAGGTTTGATGGGTGAGGTGATCCAAGACTGGTGAGAAGGTAGGACGAGCATGTGATCATCATGGATCCTTCCTAAACTATAGAAAACATAAACTGTGAATATTTTCCCAAAGTAGAGCATTAATGTTATGGGTTCTGCCTATCAACTTAAAAACATCCACTTAGAAGAAATGAAATGATTAATATAGTAGACAAAACATTTTAACATATGATCACAAGAGAGGAAACTGAACTAAACATCATACCACATGGATCCCAAAGAAATAGCTACAATTTCTGATTAATCTCCTACTAAATTGATACAAAATGATGTCTAATTAGAGCATAAGCATCCAGCTGAGTCCAACCCATTACATTGAGAAAGAAGATGAAGATATAGACATTGTTTCAACCTCCTCCCATCCTCAGGGGTTGAATCCCTAATATGAGGAGCTAATCTAACCAAAACTGAATAAGAAACTGGAATCTAGGCATCCTAACAAGTTGCCTCTAAAAGTGAGGAAATTGATTCATTTGTGCTCAAAATGAATTTTGATTTAATGAATCTACCTTCTAATACTTATTATACATAATATTTACAAGCCTAGTAATCGTTTACATCAGTGAGACACACTCCATGAGAGAAAATAAAAAATTATAGTCAAGGCACAATGAAATGGAAACCCGGTGCATTTTTTGTCCTATGCAGAACGCCCAAGCCCTATGCATAACACCTCTTGAAAGTCCGTTATGGAGGCCTTCTCGATATCACAATTGAGCTCATTATAGCTCATTGGAAATCTCGTCAATTATTATTTCTAGAACATCTTGAGTTGCTTGATTTGAAGCTCATTTGACCCCTCAAAAATGGAATCTCCCAAGGCTGCTTATGTGTGTCCAAAAAAGGGCAGAAATGTCATTTTTGTGTGTTTTTTCACCTTTTAGTTGACCAGCTCTGCTCTAAGAGATTAGAAAATGGTCAGGGTGCATGTAATCATCATTAGGAATCCAAAAATGCTGACCATTCCTCCATTGGATGCCTGTAGCTAAAGCGTAGCGGTAGTGGCTCTACACATAGAGCCAAAATTTATGTGCCGAAAATTGCCAAATTTTTCAGAATGAAAAAATTCTTCAAACCTTGCTCAAAATTTGTGGAAAACACCACCATCAAGTGTCTTTGTTATCCAAGGAAGCTTTAGCAAGCAACCTAAGCCTATCTTCCTCCTTTTTACCTTCGAATTCTTGTTTTAGCCTTCTTTTCATTTGCTTGACCCTTCTGTTGTAAATTTTGTTCTGGGTCTTATAATGGTAAGACATATGCCTGATGATTTGATTGTCCGTGATAATCCTGGGCCCCTTGTGTGGTTTTCTATGATGCTGAGGTTCATCTCCCAAGCTATCACTGCCACTTTTTTTCTCCTCCTTATAATCTTTGTCTTCTTTGTCCATGTTTCCCAAGTTTTGAAGCTTGTACCCCTAAAGAAGGTATGGAAGGAGTGAGTATTGGTGGTTAGGGATAAGGGAAGGGGAAATGAACTTATGTGGTATTGGTGGACTATATAGGCTATGAAAATGAGAGGGAGGGTATAGACTATGGAAATGAGAGAGAGGGACTATGTTTTTAAGATGTTGCTTTGGGGATGAGGGAATAAGGGATATGGAGGGATATGTAGGAGAGGTTAGGGTTTTAGGAATAGGTGAAGGGATGTATAGGAAGAATTAGGGTTTTAAGGAATAAGTTGAGGGATTATAGGGTTTCAGTTTTACGATGGCAAGTGAACCTCAAACAAATGAATTGAATTCCAAGAGAATAGTTTAGGGGTTATACTTACTTTTTTTATGGGCTAAAGAAGGAAAACACAATGTTTTGGGTGGTAGGAAGAGCATTTTGTCCCTTGCTGGACCTATGTGCAGTGCCACCTATAGGTGCACAGTGCCTCCTTTTTTGCATAGTGACATTCAACTTAACACTTGGGAAACTTCCCTATGCATAGCACTCTAGCTCTATGTGCAACCCTCCCTCCTCTATTGACAATGATCCCTCCTCTATGCGCAACGCCTCCAGAAGTTTTTCCTCCAACTTACAGGTTGATTTTGACTGCCTCCCTGATGTCCAAATTGAGCACTTGATAGATCATTGGAAATTTCTCTCTCTTGGATACACAATGGACCTAGCAGGCAGTGAAAATGATCATTTCTAGCCTCTTAAAAGTCAATTCTTCCAAGACTAGTCAAAACGTGCAGAATGAGGGTCCAAAACTCAAGTGTTCTCTTGCAAGAAACTATTGGAGGTCTTCCTCAACTCCAAATTGAGTGCATGATAGCTCATTAGAAATCTATTTTTTTCTAGTTATCATTTGACTCATCAGGAAAGTGATTTGGAGACTCTAGATAGAAAAAAAAAAGTGATTTTTCCAAGGGCACTCCAAAAGTGCACCAACTCTCTTGTAGCAACTATATTTTTGACATTTCTCCAAAACCATGACACCTGTGTAGACTGTGAAGGAGGTTTGCATCCTTGGCCTATTATGGACAAAGACCTCTCTCATTATTTCTAAATTCATCCCTGTTTGGTCTAAACATAATTTGAAGAAAAACAACCCTATGTGTGGCACATGGTTTGTCCCTTGGAATGACTTCCTGAAAAATTATGGGCACATGATGTTTATCAGTTGGAATGTCCTCATACTTGTTGAAATGACCTCTCTTATGCCTCATATACTTAGATGTTTATGATTCGACAACCAACCCTAGCTCAATGGGTGAGGAAATTAGCGTTTAGTGCTTGTGGAAAATGATGATTTGGACACCCTTGAGAAAAGACAACTCCCTTTGGCATGCACTTAACCATTTGAAACTTCACCCTTCCACTTGACTATCTCATTTGACAAATTTATCTTTTGATTATCTGGCACCCTTGGAAGACTGAGTTAACATCTTGGGATGGTGAAATTATGACATTTTAAAGACATAAAATTACATAATGAAATAAGGATTTCTCTTTACAAATCATCTTCACATGGTGAAGGGATTTTATTTGATCACCCTTTACTTGCTAGTCTTAGGCAATGGAATGGAACCTTGGCAACCCTAATGACCTGGAACCTTGAGAAACCCTAAAAGGCCTAATTTTTGAGGGATTAGATCCCCTAGGGTTTTGGATCAACACCCTAGGAGAGCAACGGTATCTATAGTAAAAACAAGCATTCCACGCATCCATGATACTTAAATAAGAAAAATACGTGAAAAGAGGTGCACTTGGGGGTCCTTCATTCGGGTAGATCCAACCAAGCTTCAAACCCTCTTGGAGTTCCTCTCAATCCTTGAACCTACAAAACAACCAATTAAAAGAAGAATAGCAATATATGGACCAAGTATCAGATAGAAATCAACTTCATAACATATTGAAAGATGGTTAGTTATACAATTGAAACAATTATTCATGTGTAAGCCATAACAATAACATCATATGCATAAAGAAGATTGATTTTGTGAACAAGAAAAATGTTTCCTTATTGTAGATAACTAAAACAAAGAAAGGAATGATATCACCTGAATCTTCCTCTTGCTAGCTCTAAGTGGAACCATCCTCCGGATCCGTCCAATCCCAAGTCTTCAAAAAGATCCTTATATGACTCACACAAAGATATCTCAACTAGTGAAATGACATCATAACTCAAGGAAGCAAGGGTTTCTTGTAGTAAGGGAAGTGTTGGAAGCACAAGGATCTTCAGACCTGATCAAGGATAATCTCAGCAGAGTAATTTTCTCTCTATTCTCTCCTCCCTTAGGCCTTCCCATTGAAGCCTTTTTATACTTCTCTTGAAGTAGTTTTTTAGTTGGGAATTCGTTGGGAATAGTTGGGTCACGGGCACTAATAGGTAATCAACAGGTAAAACACGTGATCTCCGCCTGAAATTAATAAGATTTAATTATTTTAAGTGTTTTAAGAGGTATACGTGGGTTGGGTATACATAGACAAGCATACACACGTGTTTAGCTCAGGGCTCACATACAGGGAGTAAAACACTGTTTTTTAAGTATTTGGACTAGGTCTGGAAGAAGGGGTTGCCCTAGGCCATAAATGCGGCATCAAAAATATCAAGGGTGAGATTTGGAGCTATAAGAGATGCCCCCTAATATATGAGGCTAGAAGGGGTACACAATGGCTTAAATGTATTAAGTACATGGAAAGGAAAATTGTCAAAAGCTGAGAAGGACTTCACCAGATTTCAACGTGCCAAGCCACAAAAGGAGATAAAAAAGAAACACTATCTGAAGTGGGCATACCCATGCTCAGAGAAAGTAAAGCATGTCCACATATCAAGTATACAATTATAGAATAGTGGAAATACATAATGGATCATCTGATCACGATCGAACAAGTACATGTTTGAATGTCACATATAAGAATGTTAATGATGCTAAAGGATGAAGCTAATCACTGATATCAAAGACTGATCCCAATAGTACCAAATGAACATGATGGAATAAGATGGTACTACACTGCAAACTCAAGTACCAGCATATAGAATGTTTCCATGAATGACTGCAACATATAAGGTGGAATGGTATCAACTATCAACAACAAGAGAAATTGACAAGTGAACCAATGAATTTTGATGAAACCCGAGGTCTTCACCGACCACCGTGGTACATTTCTACACAATGGGAATGAATGAGTTGAAGTCAACCATGTGAGAAATCATTTGATTACCGATCATTGATGTATACCATTAACAAATGCAAGACTACTCACCGATGATGATAATGAGAGTCAAGGTACCCCAATACAATCTAACAAGTGTGAATAGATGATCTGAAGTCGAATACCTGGAAGAATCTATCGACCAAGAGACAATGATGGTTTCCCAGTGTCGATAGCGAAGGATATGCCACTAATGACTGCAAACCCCAAGGTACTGCCAAATGGAATCTAGACCTTTTCCTCATAACAATGAGTTGTAGTCGACAGGGAAAGATCTAGTAGAAGGAAGGCATTAAGGCATCCTTCATCAATATAGTACGAGTGTAACCCGTAGGCCAATAATGTGGAAGGAATCAAACGAAAAAGATGTAGTAACCCAACCGAAGCACGTTTCCAACATACACAAGATGTGGCTAGTGCATGATAGAAACCCTCTAAACCAACCAATAATAAAAGTTGACACAGAGGTGAGGTATCCACCAATAGGGTCAAATGGAAACCAAAGTATTGCATTGAATCCCAATGTGTGATAATGTAAGCTGACGTCGAATACAAGGGAAACCACTCGGTCAAAGACCCATGATATTGATCGATGCTGAGCACAAGGTAACCTATCAATAATGAAAATAGGGCCAGGGTGCAGCTCTTAGGCATGTCCTCAGAGCAAGACGTTGTCATCGATAAGGATAAGACCTGGGAGAAAGAAGTCAATGGAGACCTTCTCAAAATGACATGAGTAAAGGACCAATATAACTGATGTGATGATAGACAAGACATTGACAATCAGGGATGGCCGACTAAAAAATGAGTCAAGAGACACCGCAGAGAGGTTGACTCAGGCTAACTTCCCTTGAACAAAATCACGAATCAATGATGACCATGTGGTAGCATATGATGCCTCTGTATAAGTTTGTCATGTAGGAGGCACAAACGAACTCTCTATTTGATTAGAAGAGATAACCAATTGAAGGAGAATTGACTCAATAACAAGGTTAAGGTGTACCTAAGTCAAACTAAATCTCGCCCAAACGGAGAGACTTTATTTTGAGTGTTTTTTTTAAGGGCGACACGATTGACTCTAGTTGTCAATAATAAATGGAAATATTGTCTCGTTCCCGCTCTTTTTGGGAATATATAATTTTTCTGCCTTTTTCTTTAAGATGGAAAAAGAATAAGAGAATGCTATAATACAATGGAAAGAATGAGTGTCACTGAAGCAGATAATCTAGTTCCTAGGATTGGAACAATCCTATGCTCAATGTAGGGAGGCAAAACTGGTCAAAGACACTCAAAGGTATGTTCCTTCCACGAGTCATAAGGTGTCAAGTTGCAGAAGTTAAGGGATTGCAATTTTTATTTTGTCGATGACATGGTCAAAAGTGGCTTAAACACGAGTCCAAGTGAAGCCGGCTCAAGGCCAAAGGTTCAAATGATCAAAATGAAATGTAGTAGTATAACTCAATGTGAAGGAGTCTCTAGGGTATAAGGCCAGAATGAAGTGAAGAAGAAAAGAGGAATGAGTCTTCATCGCATAAGTCATGGTGGGACTACAGAGGACTCCTGAGCCTACTCAAATCGAAGCAACATGGGCAACAAATGTTAGTGAGGTGATAAATATGCTACCCATGAAAAGGATGGCTCTATCTTCATGCCATGATTTTAAAAAATCAGTGAGAGAATATGGTTTACAAACCATAACACAATGGGATCGACCCTATGGCAAGTGTATCAACAAATGGAGGATACTATGCAAAATGCAACGAAAAGATGGCTTCCCTAATCTATACGCTAGTGAGAAAACGATACCTGCCATGATGTGTCAGCAGTCATGGAACTAAATCGAAACTATTGAAAAAGCATCCAAAATGTCCTGAAAAACAATCCGTTCTCAACATTACAAGCTCCCAAGTCAAAAGTTACATGAGACAAAAAAAATTCAAGTTTTGAAAAAATTTGACATTTTCAAAGCTTATAAGATAGTTTTTTGACTCGTCATTGTTACTGTTTGAGTTAAGAGCACAAGGAGTGGAGAAAAAGAACCAAGCTTTGCCTTTTTCCGAATCCGACCATTCAAATCTTCCCAAAATCACCAGGTAACCCCCAAACTTGTCTTGCATCAATTTGTGATTGGTTTTAATAATTTTAATTAAAGTTTCACCATTCAGTTTATGTCAAAAAAAAATTCGCGGTGTATAGGTGGGTTGGCTATATGAAATTTGTGTATACACAGGCCCTAGACACGATTGTGCCTAAAACAGACCCGCATATACGCCTTTTAAATTTCAAAACAAAAAACTAACAGACCAAACTTATTTTTTTCTCAGGATGCCAATCACTTGGAGGGAAAGGGAGCATGCCACTATTGATGATGAGGTTGTGAACGATCAACAGGGCTTGGGTGACTTAAGAGGATACGATTTGCTAAAAAATTTCAAAATGCCAAATATGAAGGCAAATACTTGCTTGCTCAAAATGTTCATTCACTACTAGAGTGTCGAGGATGACTCATTCATGATTGATCAAATGCCACTGAGGATAGAGATTGAGGATATCTATTTTATCATTGGCCTTTCCCGGAAGGGAGAGGTAGTACATTCTACGGGCCGATCACGAGGTAGCCTTTCTGTCAAGGACTATGTGCATATATACTGCCCAGGCCATCTAGAAAAGATTGGATGCCAAATTCCAATCAAACACGTAGAGAGTTTGTCATTGACGATCATCCTATTCACTATAGCCAGAGTGAATGGATCAACTTCCTTACACCAGGCTTCACGGCTTGCCATGAGCTTGGTGGTAGACCATCTCACCACAGTATTTTATTTGTGTACTCCTCTTCTCACCTATTTGAAGAGTCAACTATCATCTATCAAAAAGGGATAGACCAAAAAATTTGGGTATGGGACCATTATGTGCTCCTTATTTTTTGAGAGGGTCCCAATGCTACACCCTAGAGTACCAGTTTTGATTAGTAGCCTGCAAGATCCATGGATGGGCAAGTGGTCTGATCTAATGAAACAACTAGGAGGTGGGGACGTATTGTGGACAACTTTTGATGATGATTCCTTCTCCTGGTGGGAGTAGCAAATAATCGCAGTGGATGATTACCCTTATGCCATCTTCGATTTCCGAGGAGATCCTGATATAGCATTACCACTAGCTGCGACATGGGGTGATATAAGTAATAAATGTTTTGACTTTATGATTTTATGATTTTTATGACTTTTCAAATATGAAGATAAACTTGAAAAATATTTTTGATGGGATTCAAATGACTAATGTAACGATCAAATTCCAAATATTGGACCAGTACGACCAGATGGTTTCCCATGACATGGATGACACAACCAAGGTGCTGAAGAGGTGGTTTCCGATACAGAGCGGCTACTATACACAGTTCAACGGAACTTGGTGAGATTAACCCACCGAGCATCGATGGCAGCGGTAGAGGATCCCCCTATAGACATGCAACGTCACGTGGTTGGAATGCCACAGGACTGGGTTCAGACTCTTAGCCATGTAGCTAATGCTGTAGTCACATATGTGGTCACTCATCTTGATCCAGGTCATAGATAGTCTGGACATGATTATGGGTATTTGAGACCCAATTTTTATATATTATTTTGGACACACTTATGTACACTCGGGATGTTTTATGATATATATACATTTTCAGCTTTTTGATGTTTGATTTTATGTTGATGAATGAATGATGTGCCAATCTAAAGCTTGATTAGCAATAGAATCTACTAACCAATTATGAGATCTCAAAATGTGAGAATAAGTAATATAAACAAATGATATTTGCAATAACCTCACTCTTAAATATTGGTGATATAAACATGGATCCTTACCCGATAAATGTTATTCAATTGTGACAATATTAGTTGTGAATCAAGATAAACTACCAATGAATCAATTCCATAAGAAATAGCTTCAGATAGTAAATTAATGAGGACAGTATACTCAGCCATACTATTTGATGCAGGACAAATGCATACTCCCCTTGATACCATCAACTGACCAGTTAGATAGTATATCACCCAAGCTGCAGAAGCGAGGTTTCGAGTATGCCGACTAGAACCATCGGTGAATCCAAAATATACCAAATTATTTATCAACATCTTCCACAGCAGATCAAAAAGTGTTGATATAAAAAACTCCCTATGAGATATGTACAAAAATACAAAATATATAAAGAAACCATTGCCTCGCTGCTACTTAAGAAAAGTACTTCTTAAGGTAGAGCCGATTAGGTGGCTCTGCTAACTTGCTCTTGGGGATTTTTATAGGTACAGTCATTGAACCAATCAATATATTACCTTATTCAAACATTTGTGTTGGAGCCAAAGGAACCGTACAAACATCACTAGTAAGTAGACTAGAGGACCTAGATTTGACTTCATGCAAAGGATGACGGACAAATAAATGATGATATAAATCTTTCGATGATCGATCTAAAACCATCATTTCTTCGAATATCGCTTCATCAGACGTGAAATATGTATCTAAGAACTCCAAAGCAGAAATGGAATCACGGGTCCAAGTAGGGGCCATATCACCATGTAACTCCTCCTCAGAGAAAGGAGTAGAATGGTTGTCTGCACAATTATCGGTAGATTCATATCTAAGCTCTGTTGCAGACATAGGAGATTCTATTTCACCTACTTTTCCATCATCTGATGTGGTCATAGATGAAGATAAGGCTCCAGGATCTGAAAAATAATGAGTTTGAACAAACTTTTTCCGTAAAGGCTCCTTGGAGGATGAAATTGTATCTATTCTAGTAGTAGGAGGGGGAAGATCAAATGTGCCCATTAATGAAGAATACATCCCAACTCCCAGATTCTCAGTAGGCGGATGAGGGTTATCCAGCATCGGAACAGTAGAATCCGAAGTTACATGAGGATCAACTGGGGAATAATCCAATTGATCAACGTTAACAATTTTCCCCTCATGAGGAAAGCAAATGACATGGAATACAGTCAAAACGACGGCATCCATTTCAAAAATCCAATTTCATCCTAAGAGGAGATTGTAATTTAGGTTGGCATCAATGATTTCTACTTTGACGTTAATGACCTTTCCTCCAACACCTATAGGAAAGGCTGAGATAATCCCGTGTGTCCTATGAGAATGACCATTAAACACTGTCAAGAGGGTGGGTGAAGGAACAAGTGAAGGTGATCCAATGGCCTTGAAACATGACATAGACATGAAACACATGGAAGCTCCCTCATCTATAACCATCCAAAAAATATTAGTTTTCTGTTAAGTAGACTTTATCCGGAAAGCCATATGATGAGGAAGTCGCTTTTTGACATTATGCATATCAAAAGTGAAAGCTAATGAACTATTTGGATCAACTACCCCTATCACTGAAAGAAACACACTTCACTAAGTTGGATACGACTGGAGTACCTCTAAAGCCAACATTGCACATGCACCCTGTGCCAGATCCTCCATAATGGAGTAATTCTGAGCTGCCTTAGAATTAGGGTTGATAGTCACATGTTTAGCAGAACCTTTTGGTATCTGAGGTATAGTCTCGACAGAGGGTCTCTCAATATGAAGTGGGTCGATACTTCCTGTAGTAGATTTATCCTTGGATGTTTCGGTTTCACCATAATCACATGATCGAGTGGCCACATTAACATGAGAACCCATCATGAAAACGTTTGATGATTTATCCCCTTCCTGGTTGCCCCCTGCAGAGGTACCAGAATTTGAATTTGCGCTAGCAAGCAACTGTTGCCCTTGGGGAAAAGCATTGGTTAGTACAGCTTGAGAGCTAGAAGAATTTTTCTACACTAACAAGTGTTGAACATCTTGAATTTTAGGGCAGAGATGAGTTAAATGGTCTCCATTGCATAACTCGCATGGAAACTTAACTTTCTTTTTGGATTGCTTTCCACCCTCACCAGCACCATTGCCAATATTGTTCGCATTACCCTTACCATCCTGACTCTTCTTTTTAGCTCGTCCCTTCTTCTTCCCATCAGAATTTTGATTTCCTTTTGGGTTAGAAGCCTGAACGAAGTTTAAGGAAGAAGTTTGAAAAGGTGGAGTGCTAAACGATGTGACTTGATTGATAGGAGTAGTTTGTAAATACAACTACTGCAATTGGCTCAACAGGTTCATCGCATTAGTGTCTATCGATCCAATAATACCATCTGCGTGGGGATGTGGCTTCGGTTTGGCTATATCAGCCTTAGTCCTAGGAGCATCAAGCAATATTTTCTGAAGAATCTCAGACTGAGAGTAAATCAATTCTAACTGTTAGGCCTAAAAAATGGCTTTCTCTTCAAAATAAACTTTGGACAGAGAGACATCCTTAGAGATCTCAGGTTTTAATGATTTCAGAAACCATTCCTGATGGTATTTGGGAGGAATTTCGGCTTTAATGGGCCTCTTTCTTCATCTCCATTCCTGAATATGATCAAAGATGTGAGTTTCCGTATCTTGACGGAAATTGGACAAGTTCAGTTGCGGCATCATAACATACAAACAACTGGAAATGGCTTAGAAAAATGTTAGCCAAATTGGTGAAAGATGTAAAGCTACCACCTAGTAACTCTATATACCACTTGGTCGCATTACTAGTTAAGGTGCATTGAAAAAGTCTCAACCTAATTGAGTCATCGATGAGGGAGTTTGATGAGAAACACAAATGGAATGTGGTTATATTGCCGCTTGGGTCTTCACCGCCCTTCCCCTTGAACATTGGGATATTCAATGGAAGTTTCATTGGGACTGGAGGCCAGGCCAGATTGTATCTGATTGGATCATTTGTCAACTTCATGAGATCTGGAAAATTCAGCGTTGCCAAAAAAGGAAGCCTAGGAGGACCTTGGTGACTCCACCTAGATTGGGCGGAGTTCCAAACGTTCTAAAAAGATTGGCCTATATTTTGAAAGGCACCATGCTACTCAAAGTAACTAGTAGAACTCGTTGAACCAAAAGGTGACCCTTCTGGTCCAGCAAAACTCAGAGTTTGACCAACTCTGACTGAAAAACCTCCAAAACCAACGAAGTTCCCTCCTAAAGCATTATAAGGTGTCCATAACACTTGATAAGGATTCCAAGCAGTAGCTAAGGGAGGAATACTTCAAAATGAACTAACTATGGAGTATGGCATATTCCCTTATTGGCCAGAAAATGGATTCCTAGTTCCTATTCCACTAACCGAAGGGTTAGTCCAACCTTGAAAGGGATTATTGCCTTGACCTATAGAAGAAAAAGGAATAGATCCTATCGTTGGGTTGGAATGTGGTATATGACCAATTCCAAAAGGAAAACCCTGAAAGGAATCCAATCCACTCGTCATGGATGTGGAGGCATTGAACAGAACTGACGGAATACCCTATGAATGGGTGCCAAACGAGAAGAATCCAAAATTTGATGCATGTGCTTGGGAACCTCTAGTCATCGACGGAATGAAAATAGACCCAAAAAAAGACATGCTAGCAGCAGACCCAACTAAAGATGTAGAAGGGATGGAAATCGTTCCTCCCCCTTGTACTGATATTGGAGTCTGCGTTCTTGTAGCACTTGCGATGGATGTCATGCTCCCAACAGTGGTCATTGAAGGGTTGTATTTGATGTGACCTAGACTTGATTGTCTATGCATTGGATTCCCAACGTATTATAAGGTAGGGGAGAATTCAAAGCTGCTAATGGCTCTGAGAGTTCTCCAACCTTAATGTTATCTTCTGACTGGAAGAGAACTCAAGAAGGAACTAGGTTGTTCCTCTCTAGCTCTGCAGAAGTACTAGGCCTATCATGAACACTATGAGCAGAGAATCAATATTCGATGCGTCGACTACCATGGGGTGAAAACCACTAGCAATATTGCCTTTGTGCCTTCTAAAAGAAGGCTCTGAACTTGGTGGTGAAAGACCACAAAGTCTTCGAGACAGTATAAGAGATCAGTCAGCCACTTTGAATTTTTATTAAGATCTAAATAAAGACTCAAGAAAAAATGAGAGCTAGGCCAAATAAGAGCACAGAGCACACACTAAAAATATCCCTAAAAGATATCAGCTAGTCAAACAACTTTCAAGTATTTCCACTCCAGGTGATGAGGACCGGACACCAAAATACAAGAAAGTGAAGTAAGGGCCTTCCAAAAATAGTTTGGGATAATGACGGCCCAGGCCTACCAACGAAGGTATCAGAGGAAGTTACACTGACATCCAAACAACAGCCTGTGCCAGTGCAAACCCCCAATCTTCGCAAGGGTGCCCTCTAAAAGTACTACTGAGAGTGATACAACATCAACCTTAGGTGCCGCGAGATTCCCCTCCACAACTATCTGTGTAGATCCCTAGGAGAAGCAACTAAGGTTACCAACTCGTGTCAGAAGCGAGGTGGAACAGTCTTGAGGTAAGATCCAACAAGTAGGAGAGGGAGTATCTCTCTTCCTTATCTTCAAAAACCCTCATGCTTAACTCCCAAATCTAGAGCTTTCCTGGTCTCCCGAATGCTATTGGATTTTCACTCGTTATTCAGACTTGTATATTTGACAGTTTAAGGTGGACTTGGAGAGTTTTCTGTCCACTCGTCTAATCTAAGGCCATAAATATCCTAAAACTTGTTGGTGTGTCTAAATTGACAATATAAAAAATTTCTAGTATATTTTAGTGAGCACTTCTTTTTAACTGGTCTGTTCTTAAGTCAAGGGATAAATGGAAATGAAACTTGTGGTGTTTATCAATGTAAAAGAAATTAATAAAAACCAAACTATATGCAAATGCACTTGTTTCATTCTTCAATGAAAGAAATTTCTACGAGGTTCTAAGGAACTTCTAAGAAAACAATAAATTTCTCTTTTCTTTTCTTTCAACAAGTTTCACACTCGCAAAAACTAACAAATCTAATAAATGCCCAAAAAGATGCACAAACTATCCTAATGCAGTGATTATATGCTAATGCAAAAACTTAAGATTACTCTAAAGCAAAGAATGAAAGCAAATTGTTTATCGCTTCTAATTAGCCACTTAGATGTTTAGATAGAATATAAGTTCCTAATGCTAATTTTCATCCAAACACTAAAAGAAAACCTTAAGACAAAAAAATGCACTTTCACTCACAAAAATAAACCAAATCAAAACAAGGCAAAAGAAAGCAAAAACCAAGTTTTTCAAGGAGTTTTTTTTTTCATAAAAGAAAGTGCTCAGAATATTATTGAAGACTTTGAGATTGAAAAAATAGGTAACAAAAAAACTTTGCAAGTTATCAAATCAATATGGGTGAAAACTCAACAAAATAGGTGTTTCAAGATGCCTTGAACGAGTAAAAAGCAACAAAAAGAACTTGGAGACAATGATCAAAAGACCAAGAAAGAAAAATTTCAAAATATTCAATAAACAACTTTCAAAAAGTGAGAAAAGGAAATGGCCACAAGATGCAGTTTTGACACAAAGCAAGAAGATGACAAAAATAAAGTTTGTCACAAAGATTGAAACCAATCCTTCTGCTCTAGAAGACCAAAATAGCCAAGATTCGCAGAAAGAAATATCATGTGCTTCAACACGAATGATGACACTTGTAACAAAACAAAACAAGACCAAAGCTTTTCACAGCATGAGAGAATTTGAAACCGTAAAATTGCTACAAAACCAAAGAATGATAACCAAACTTGACTACTTAGGAAATACTCAGACCAGCAAACAAATATTCTGAGACAGAAAGACTTGAAATATTGTAAAATTAGGGTATACATGATTGTGTCAATACACAGTTTCATTTATACATGATTTATCCCAAGGAAACCTCCGTATACGCGGCTCCATATGGGGAAGCTTGCGTACATACACTACTGTAACCTGACAAATCTGCATATATAATAGTTCACAAGAAAAAGCAAAAAAAAGGTTTGAAGAAACTGCTTAGACTTAAACTCTGAGTTCCTACAAGAACATGCAAACTAGTTACAATAAGAAAATCAATGGTTGAGCCTTGATTGGCTTAAATTAACCCAAACTAGGAACAACAATATTGTTGTCCCCATTGGAGTCACCAATTCTGTTGAGGGATTAAATCCCCTAGGGTTTTGGGTAAACAGCATAGCAAAGCGAGGGTTATCTACATTAAAAAACAAGCATTCCACACATCCATGATACTTAAATAAGCAAACTACACAAAGAGACGTGCACCTGGAGGTCCTTCATTCGGGTATATCCAGCTAGGGTTCAAACCCTCTTGGAGTTCCTCTTCATCATTAAACCTGTAAAAAACCCAATTCAAAGAAGCATAGCAATATATGGACCAAGTATCAGATGGAAATAAGCTTCATAACATATTGAAATATGGTTATTTATACAATTGAAACAATTATTCATGTGTAAACCATAGCAATAACATCATATGCATAAAGAAGATTGATTTCGGGAACAAGATAAATGTTTCTTTATTGCAGATAACTAAAACAAAGCAAGGAATGATATCACCTGAATCTTCCTCTTGCTAGCTCCAAGCGGAACCATCCTCTGGATCAGTCCAATCCCAAGTCTTCAAAAGGCTCCTTCCATGACTCACACAAAGATATCTCAACTAGTGAAATGACATCATAACTCAAGGAAACAAGGGTTTCCTATGGTGGGGGAAGTGCTGGAAGCACAAGGATCTTCAGACCTAATCAGGGATAATCACAGCAGAGTAATTTTCTCTCTATTCTCTCCTCCCTTAGGCCTTCCCATTGAAGCCTTTTTATACTTCTCCCAAAGCAGTTTTTTAGTTTGGAATTCGTTGGGAACAGTTGGGCCACGGGCACTAATAGGTAATCAACAAGTAAAAATCGTGATCTCTGCCTGAAATTAAAGAGATTTACTTTTTTTTAATTGTTTTAAGACATATACGTGGGTTGGGTATACACAAACCTGCGTACACACGCGTTTATCTCAAGGCAATGTTGCGTACAGGGAATAAAACACTATTTTTTAAGTATTTGGACCAGGTTTGGAAGAAGGGGTTTCCCTAGGCGACAATGCAGCATCACAAATATCGAGGGTGATATTTGGAGCTATAACACTAATAAGACCTTGAAGGACTGAATTTCCAGATGACATAATAACCTCATGACTGATACAAATGGCATGATAAAAATAACTTTATCGATGAAGTAAAGTCAACAAGATATGAAACTATGCCAGCAAGTAATCACATTTACGGAAGAGTGATGTTTCTGGACTAGGACTACCATTAGTGACTAATGTTTTTGCATGACATAGTGGAATGATAAAAATCTCTGTGTGAGACACATAAAATGAATATGAAAAGAGCAATTTTGATCACTAATGGCAGTACGCAAATATTGACTCTAACACTGAATATCAAAACATAGTTCATAAAAAGGATTCATTGGTATTTTGGTTTGGGTAATAATATCATTATTGGAAGAGATCATGTTATGGGTGTTCATAGGGACTCATACATTTTTACTATAACCATTGAGGAAGTTCATCATAGGGGCATGTTCTATTTGGCATGGGTTATTGGTAGTCGGAACAAGATCCATCCTATATGGAAATCGGTGAGGGGTATTAATTTACATGAAGAAAATACATTGGAATGGGACATATTTGTCCTGGATCTTAAATGAGCTGGAATTTGCAAGAATTAGATGGGTGACTCACTGATTTGGAGCAGGAGATTACAGAAGGGCTACATTGAAGTAGCCGTAAACTACAGGTATATGATGGATAATTTATTCAACACTGTCACTACCCCTTGGTTACACAACATTTGGAAGTGGAACATTCCTTTGAAGGTCATATTATTCACATGGTTAAATTTCCACAACAAGAATCTTACATGGGATAACCTCATCAGACAAGGTTTTCATGGTCTGGGATGGTGTCCGCTCTGTGGTATTGTAAGAGAGTCTGTCACACATCTCTTTTTGTGTTGTGATATTTCCAAACAAATTTGGATGCAAGCTCTCTCTTATTGCAAGCTTTATTTTATCCAATTTAATTTCATGGAAGCATGTACCCGATCATGGATTTTCACTAACGATGCTCACAACTACTTTCCTCTATTTTTTATTTGGGAAATTTAGTGAGCCCAGAACAAATACATTTTTTATGGGATCTAGATCAACACCTTTCGCATATGCTAAAAAATTATCACTTGGTTAGAGACACAGGATATGCACCTTGAGTCCACAAAATATCTTACTATCACACTTGTTCATTCATGTCCCGACATGTCCACTAGCTTCTTCAATGGGGCTGAGTAGTGCAGATGTTCTGGATGCGGGGCTTAGCTCGGGATTAGTGAAAGGGAACACTACAAATTCCACTGCTTCCCTGGAAATGGTACACATTCTAGAGCAGAGACATGTGCAGTATGGGGCCTCCTATGGTTTTCTAGAGAGAAATACGTACAAAACTGTCATGTCTATGGGGATTCAAGGACTCTCATTGGTGCAGTTCAAGACTTCACTTCATGTGATCCTCCAGATCTTCGACGATGGATGGCTCATATTAAATCCCTCATCATAACTTTCCATTTTTTCGACATACATCATGTCTACAAGGAAACTAATACCACTGTAGATACTCTATCTAAATTCAGTCCTAATGATGAAGAAGGTACCATATATTACTTGCACTATTTGGATGGGACTATTTTCTATATGGGGACCATAGATTCTCCATAAAATTGATAGATTAGTCATATAGGGTGTGCTCTTTTTGGATGTGTCATTTTAAATCCTTATAAACTTTATATTCACTTTTGATGTTTTGATAGTAGTGTTTAGCTATTCTCATGAAGTTCTTTTTTTGTATTAGAAACAGTTCTCAATTTTTAATATGCATGCCTATAACAAACAAATATTCACTAGGTTTTGGATGAATTATTTGTACATTTTGATACTCATAGATAAACACTATGAAAATCTCATATGATCGACATATATATACTATTTTTTATCATGAATATATACCAGTGGTTTTTTTCTTCTCAAGAAAAAATAAAATAAAATAAAATAAATTTCAATCTTGTTATTAATTTTTTCTTATATAACTTCAAAAAACATAAGGTCCTAATTGGATTAAAGGTTTCACTACCACTTGAATTTATAAAAAGATTATTTATTGAAGTGTTTTAACTATTTCAATTATATATATACTATATATATATATATCTATATATATATATATATATTATATATATATATATATATATATATATATATATGTTCATACTTATTAAATAATAAATGATATTTTTGAATACAATTAAACAATTTAATATTATTAAATAAAATTGAAAATTTTGAAAAGGGATATTTGTACTATGTTAGTTTTACTATTTTCCAAATATACCATGTTAACTACTATAATTTATTTATCAAAATGTTAAAATGCATCTTCCTTTTCATTTTATTAATCATCATCTAATATCAATTCCTTACATCACAACAATTATCTTGACTGATCGTCTTTAAATCTCAAATTTTCTCGTGATGGGTTATTTTACTCATCGATAGCCTCTTTTAAAATGACTTCAATACATGTTCTAAATTTTTTAATTTTCCTGCTATCACAAACTCTTCAATCCTTTCATCCTTGACACATTACTTTCCACATCCCTAATTAGCGTCTTTTCAAATGACTTATACTATTGGGTCCCTATAATACTAGTGATTACCCAATTAATATTGTAGTTGCATCCCTTATTAATATTTTTGTGCCCCTATTATCCCCATATTGTTATTACTGTAACCCATAGAATCCCTCTACTTTTATTTTGTGGCTTTATATTATTATTGTTAGGTTCGTTGGGTCATATTGTGACTCCTTAGACTCTTATATATAGAAAGGAGGTTTTGTCATTTGAATTATCCAAGAATTGTTCATTTATGTAATGTAAAGGAGGTTTCCCCCTCGAAGAGGCTGAATTCTAAGGTGTTGATCTATCTTTTCTATCTTCTCTTGAGCTGGTTTCATAACATTTGGTATCAAAGCTTTGGATTCTAGGGTTTCGCTGCTCCAAATAGGTCATCGTGGCATTTTCACTATAACTATTTTCCTAGGATGTTTCAGAAGCTAAAAAAAAACCATTTGAGAATAAATCGCGTTGAACCTCGGGTCCAAATCTCAGATCTTTTCGTGCTATATTTACAGAGATATGATCTAAGGAAGTTGGTCTGTTTCCAGACTCCTTAATTACATTCCAAACAGGTGACCTAGTGAAAATCGTCATAATGTTCTTTTTTGGCATCAGATTGAAATTTCATTAGAAGGTACAAAAATAGGATGGAATGTAGTTTCTTGTATATATGTTTTAGAGCCAAAGGTCGAAACAGTGACTCGTGGCACCTCATACAAGTTTGCTCTACTAAACTAGTCTATAATCAGGTCACTGTGGGAGATTTCACATAACTCTTCCTTGGAGAATCCTATTTGGATCAGACTAGTGGCATTGGAAAGAGGACACAGAGGCCTACTGCAGGTCATAATTTCAGAACTAGATGATCTAAAAGTACAGAGATACATCAGAGGCAATATCGAGCTCCTACAAAGTGAAAAAAGGTGTGTACATTCTTTTAAATTTTTCCCTAAGATTGGTTTGAAAAATTATTTTGAATGAATTCAAAGGGCATAGTAGAGCATCATTATTGGTAACTGATGCCCTGAGGAAAGAAAATGCAAACACCTAGTAAGCAACCTGAAAGCTCTAGCATGAATCATCAAGAAGAGGAAGAAATGCTACATGATATATCAAAATTACAAGAACAAGTGCAACAAATGTCACGCTCACAAAAGCTAACAAAAGCTAAGATAAATGGCGTGGAATCTAAGATAAAGGGTGTAGAAGCTAAGATGGACGATTTGAAGATAGACTTGAAGACAAATCTGAAGAGAGATATGACAGATTTGAAGACAGATTTGAAGGCAGACATGGCAGATTTGAAGACATATTTGACAAATTTTCTACAAGAAATACTTACTAATGGTGAAAAGGTAGTAAAGGAAAATCATGATGCGAACAAAAGAAATGTTAATCATGATTTCATAGACTGTAATATGGGATCGAAGACCCACCATATTCAAAAAATCGATATGAGGAACTTTGATGGCAAGGATCCTGTAACATGGATATTACAGATGGAGCAATATTTTGATATCAATAATGTGCAAAACACACAAAAGGTACGTATTGCAACTTTATATTTGGAACCAAATCAGTTTGTATGGTATCAATGGCTTTTCTCTCATAAACGAATTATCACTTGGGAAATTTTTACAGTAGAATTGACAGCGCATTATGAGGATACAAAAAGCAACATTTTTTTAGCCAATTGATAAGTCTCAAACAAAAGGGTTCAATAATGGAGCACATTGAGGAGATCCAAAAATTGAACATAAGGGTAAAAAATATTCTAGAGGGGCATAGGATTGATGTGTTCATAGGGACTTTAAAGGATAATATCCAACATGATGCTCGCCTTTGGGAACCTGATTCATTAGAGAAGGAATTCTGGTTAGCAAGAAAAATGGAAAGCAAAATTATGGCAACAAGGAAGCATACCACTCACAACTATAACGATGGAAGTGTTGTTGCCCCTAGTCTTCCAAAACCTATAAGGTTGACACCAAAACAAGTGGAAGAAAAAAGAGCAAAAGGGCTTTGTTACAGTTGTGATAGCAAATACACTAAAGGTCATAAGTGTGCTGAGAAGAAATTATTCTACATAGATTGCAAAGAGGAAGACGAAAAGGAGCAAGAAATGTCAAAAGAAGAGGATATACTCCACGAAAAAAGCCTAGATAAATAAGAAATGAATCTGAACATATCTTGTAATGCATTGGCGGGAATTATCACTCCTCAAACCATCAGGATAGAAGGACAAATCAAGAAGAAAAAGGTAATAGTGTTGATTGACTCAGAAAGTACCCACAATTTTATTCATTGTAAGGTAGCAAAAGAATTGAATTGCTTCTTATATCCAGCACCAGAGTGTCAAGTGATGGTTGCAAATGGAGGAACAATAAATTGTTTTGGAAAGTGCCATAATATCAAGCTATCCATGGGAGAATATGTATTGACTAGCCCAATGCTTTCCATTCCAATGGGAGGTGTTGATGTTGTACTAGGAGTCCAATGGCTACAATCCTTGGGTACAATAGCTTTTAATTTTCAAGAACTTTTCATGAAATTTTCTATGGAAGGAAAGGAAGTTGAATTAAGGGGTATTGCAGGGAAATCAGGAAATATAATCATCTCTAATAGTATGGCAAAGCTTCTAAAAAGGAACAAAGGGGCGTAATTGCACAATTATGTTTGCTAGATGTTTCCACATTGGAATCATATATTTCTCCAAATCTCCAAAAAGTCTTGGACAATCATTCCAAGGTATTTGAGACTCCGAAAGGTCTCCCATCTATTCATGATCATGATCATGCTATTCATCTGATTCCAGTAAGTGTTCCTCCAAACATCAGGCCATATAGATATCCCTATGCCCAAAAGAGTGAAATTGTACATATGGTTGCAAAAATGCTATAGACTGGTATAATTCAACCGAGTCAAAGTTCTTTCTCTGCACCAGTAGTATTAATGCACAAGAAGGATGGATCATGGCACATGTGTCCGAATTATAGAGATATTAATAAGCTCACTATTAAAGATACATTTCCCATTCTTGTGATTGATGAATTACTAGATGAATTTCATGTATCAATTTACTTCACCAAGTTGGATCTTCGTTCAGGATATCATCAAATTAGAATGAAGACTGAAGACATTCCAAAAACAACATTTAGAACTCATGAGGGTCATTATGAATTTTTGGTCATGCCTTTTGGGCTTACCAATTCACCTTCAACATTTCAAGGTTTGATGAATTCCATTTTCAAACCATTCCTTAGAAAATTTGTGTTTATATTTTTTGATGATATACTAATCTACAACAAGTCTTGGAAGGATCATCTTGAACATGTTGATAGGGTGCTCCAACTATTGGAGGAGAAACAATTATATGCAAAAAGATCAAACTGTTTCTTTGGAGTACAAGAGGTGGAATATTTGGGTCATATTGTATCTCATGAAGGAGTTAAGGTAGACCCTAATAAAATTAAAGCCATTTAGGAATGGAAAATCCCCACGTCCATAAAGCATCTGCAAGGATTTCTCGAGTTGATAGGGTATTATCACAAGTTTGTTAAGAATAATGGGAGAATAGCAACACCTCTAACAACATTATTGAAGAAAGATGCATTTTCATGGACTCCAGAAGCAACAAATGCCTTCGAACATACTAAAGAGGCAATGTGCCAAGCATCGGTCTTACCTACACTGGACTTCACAAAAATCTTTGTTATGGAATGTGATGCTTCAGGAAATGGAATTGGTGTCGTTTTAATGTAATATGAAGGACCCATTTTTTTAAAGTCGTCCAATCAAGGAAAAGTTTTTACACAGCTATTTATGAGAAGGAAATATTGGCAATACTCCATGCACTTAAGAAGTGGCAACCCTACCTAATGGGAAGACATTTCAAGGTAAAAACAGATCATGATCGCCTTAAATACTTTTTAGAACAAAGATTATCCTCTGAAGAGCAACAAAAGTGGGTCACAAAGATGTTGGGTTATGACTTTGAAATCGTCTATGAAAAAGGGAAGCAAAATGTGGTGGTAGATGCACTCTCAAGAAAGGATGAGATGTGGAAGCATTGTTGTGTGCCATTTCTATTATCCAAGTAGATTGGATAAACAAAGCAAGGGAGGAATGGAAGAATGACGAAGAAGTGTGGGAACTTATTCAAAAGTTACAACAAGATTCCAGTACGTCTGATACATTTAGCTAGCAAAATGATTCTTTATGGTACAATGATTGCTTATACCTCTGTAAGACTTCCCAACTAAAACAAAATATTCTTATGGAATTGCACACTTCTCCGTTAGGAGGGCACTCAGGATTTTTAAAAACTTACCACAGGGTTAAGAAGTAATTTTTTTTGGATGGCCTTAAATCGGATATTCAAAAATTTGTGCCGGAATGTTTGGTTTGCCAGCAAAATAAAGTTGAAACCTTTATCCATTCCATTACAACCGGGTCTATTACAACCTTTATCCATTCCATGCCAATGTTGGGAGGAGGTTTCAATGGATTTTATCACAAGTTTACCCAAGTTTGAGGTAAAGAGTGTCATCATGGTGGTAGTTGACAGACTTACCAAGTATGCACACTTTTGTGCATTATCACATCCATTTAAAGCCAGTACAATTTCTACTGCTTTTTTGGAATAATTCAAAAGCTACATGGAAACCCAAAGATTATTGTAAGTGACAGAGATCCCATTTTCACTGGAAATTTGTGGACAGAATTATTTTCTTGTCTCGGTACTCAGTTAGCTCATAGCTCATCTTATCATCCTCAATTTGATGGGAAAACTGAGATAGTAAACAAATGTTTGGAAGGATATCTTCGTTGCTTTGTATCTGATAAATAGACATAATGGGTCAAATGGTGCCTCTGTCTGAATAGTGGCATAACACTTCCTTTCATACTGCAACAAAAATGACCCCATTTATGGCACTTTATGGATATCGTCCACCATCCATCACACCATATTTAAGAGAAAATTCTAAGGTTCAAGTAGTATAAGATCACATTGAGCATCAACAACAAGTTCTCCAACTCTTAAAGGATAACCTCACCTTGGCGCATAATATAATGAAACAATAGGCAGATCAACATTGCACGGAAAGATGTTTTGATGTAGGTGATTGGGTATTCCTACAGCTACAACCATATAAACAAATGTCCCTCAAGCAAGCTAAGAAGGATAATAAATTATCACCAAAGTATTATGGTACGTACAAGGTGTTGTAAAAGATTGGTATTATGGCATACAAATTGGAGCTTCCTACAACTTCTCGAGTGCACCCAGTTTTCCATGTTTCCTATTTAAAGAAGGTTATAGGTGACAAGCTACCAGTTCAAACAATATTTCTAGAACTTGATGAAGAAGGAAAAATCATATTGGAACTGAAACCAGTCATAGAAGCAAGAACTCGACAGCTACGAAATCGATCAATTTCACAGTATCTCATCAAGTGGAAGAAAAATCCCACTGAAGATTCCACATGGGAGGATGAGAATGTTATGAAACTAGCTCACAAAAAGATAGAAAATAAAGATCAGCACCTTAGAAATCAGCCTCTTCGAGGGGGCAACCTTCTTTACATTACACAAATGAACAATTCTTGGATGATACAAATGACAAGACCTCCTTTATATATATAGGAGGCTAAGGGGTCATAATATAATTATAGATGACATAACATTAATAATGTAAGGGCACAACAATAACAACAGTGGGCTTCTATGGGGCACAATAATAATAATATGGGTACTACATAAGCACAACAATATATTAAGGGGGTTGCACTAATAACAATAAGGGGTTACAATAGTCGTATAGGGACTTAACATGCTCCTCTCCTTCAAAAAGTGTTGTCCTCAATGCTTGAGTAGTTATGGATGCTTTTGTATAAAATTATCATTCTTCCATGTGGAATCTTCAGTGGGTAAGTTCTTCCACTTGATGAGATACTTTGAAATTGATCGATTTTGTAGCTGTCGATTTCTCGGTTCTGTGACTGCTTCAGGTTCCAATATGATTTTTCCTTCCTTGTTAAGTTCTCGCAATATTGTTGAACTCGGATCTTCTGCAACTTTTGAATGAGTGTCCACACTTCTTCGTCATTCTTCCATTCATCCCTTACTTCATTTATCCAATTTGGTTGGATAATAGAAATAGCACAAAACAATGCATCCACATCCTCATCCTTTCTTGAGAGTGCATTTGCAACAACATTTTGCTTCCCTTTTTTGTAGATGATTTCAAAGTCATGACCCAACATATTTGTGACCCATTTTTTCTATTTTTCTAAAGATAATCTTTGTTCTAAAAAGTATTTAAGACTATCATGATCCTTTTTTACCTTGAAGTGTCTTTCCATTAGGTAAGGTCGCCATTTCTTAAGTGCATGTAGTATTCCCAACATTTCCTTCTCATAAATAGCTTGCTTGAGGGGCATTTGTTTGTATGGATGTATCTATAAAAATACCCAATCACCTACATCAAAACTTCTTTCACTACAATGTTGATTTGCCTATTGTTTCATTCGATTTTGCACCAAAGTGGCGTTATCCTTTAAAAGTCAGAGAAGTTGTTGTTGATGCTTGATGTGATCTTTCATTGCTTGAACCTTTTTCTTCTTGATATTTCCTTCTATCTTGGGAGTTTGAGGGATGGTAATTTCTACCAATGCATTACAAGATATGATCAGTTTCATTTATTGATGCTCGATGTGATCTTTCACTTCTTGGACATTTTTCTTCTTAATATGTCCTTCTATCTTGAGAGTTTGAGGAGTGGTAATTCTTGCCAATGTTTTACAAGATATGGTCGGATTCATTTCGTCTTTCTTTGGGGTTGGTTCGTTGTATATATCCTCTTCTTTTGACGTTTCTTGATCTTTTTCTTCCTCCTCTTCACAATCAATGTAAAATAATTTCTTCTCAGCACACTTAAGACCTTTAATGTATTTATTATCACAATTGTCACAAAGTCCTTCTTCTCTTTTTTCTTCCGATTGTTGTTGTGTCAACCTTGTAGGTTGTGGAAGGCTAGGAGAAAAAAAATTTCCATATTTGTAGTTGTGAGTGGTGGGATTCCTTCATGAGATATAATATGATCCAAATATTTGACCTCTTGTCCAAAATAAGTACTTGTCGAAAAGGTACTACGAAAATAAAGCCAAGGAATTCTATGAGATCAACATGGGATCGATGATAGATGAGGAGTATATGACCAAGTCCTTGGAGTTATTTAGGTATGTACCATATCTTAAAGATGAAAAGGCTAAATTTCTAAGATTTTTTCAGTGGATTTCCATTATCATTTAGTGACCAGATTGAGTATGATGAGCCTCAGTCACTTGAGGAAGTTATTGGGAAATTAAAGCATTGCTATGAATGATCAAAGCATAAGACAAAATCTTAGCAAGGATGGAAAGGGAAAGATAAAAGTAAACATAAAGGGTAGCCGAAAAGAACAAGGCCTCATAATGCAGAAGATAAAGAGAATGTTGCACTGCATAAGAGGTTCAATGTAGCTAGAAAGGGACATAGGACATAACAACAGAATAAAGGTGATGGTACAAGATAGTTGGAGTGTTGGACATATGGTATGGAGCATATTAAGAGGGATTGTCCACAGAATCAGGGTGGTATACATAAGATCTATAGCGCACAGGAGGTGCAAACTATTGGGGATGTTGGGTAGAGCATTCCTCGTATCTATACAATGCTAGATAATAGGCATGCATATCATCAAGCATCTATCATTGAGATGGACAGTAAGCATTGTGATCAAGTTGTTTCTCTTTTGATTGACCTAGATCTAATTATAGTTATTTTAACCCTGACTTGGTGGATAAGCGTGGTTTAAATAAAGGAGTGTATGTAGAATCTTGGTTAGTGCACTTGGCTACATGTACCAAGAAGAGATTTCATCATTGGGTAATAGCTTATGCATTTGAGTTGAATGGTATGCCTACTTTATCACATTTGAATTTATTACCATTGGGGTCATATAGTACACTTTTGGCTATGGACTGGCTATATATTCATATGACCAAAGTGGACTATTATGAAAAATCCATTGAGTGCTTAGATGAGAATGGGGACTAGAGAATCTTGCAGGGTAAGAAGAAAGCAACATCAGTTATGATGGTGACATTTATGCATGAAAAATGAAGTCACAGAAAAGGGTGTGTGTTATTTGTAAACATTTCTAGTGATAAAGGTAAGGAGGATGAGGATGCAGGTACCTGATCTTACAATAGTTTCAGGATGTGTTTTCAGCAGAGATCTCATAGTTTCTGAATCACAAAGAAGTGGACTTCTCCATTGAGTTGGTACCAAGGGCAACACCATCATCAAAGGCACCATACTAGATGAGCACTCTAGAGTTAGTAGAGTTGAGGTTACAGTTGAAGGAAATGCTTGATAAGGGATATATTAAGCCAAGTGTATGACTGTGGGGTGTAGTGGTCTTGTTTAAGAAGAATAAATATGGTACTCTCAGGTAGGTTATGCACTCATTAGAAGAAATTGAACAAGGTGACCATCAAGAGCAAGTACAAGTTTTTGACGATTGATGACTTATTTGATTAGTTGAAGGGAAAAATAGTTTTCTCAAAGATTGCTTTGAGATCCAGATATCATCAGGTACACATCAAGGAAGAGGAAATTAACAAGATAAATTTCTAAACCAGGTATGGGAATTATGATTTTTTGGTAGCTAAATGTGATTTGATTAATGCTCCAACTAACTTTATGTGTTTGATGAATAATGTGTTGCTTCATTATATGGAAAATTTTGTTATTGTATTCATTGATGACATTTTTATATATTATAAGAATGAGGAAGAGCATGTCGAGAATTTAGCATAAGTGTTGAGACTATTGAGAGAGCATCAGTTGTATGCTAAGCTCATTAGATGCAGTTTATTTCAGAAAAAGTACATTATTTGGGGCATGTGGTCTCCAAGGAAGGCATAACAATAGATCCAAAGAAGATAAGAGATATCATTGAGTAGGAAACTCCTAGAAATGTGGATGAGTTAAGATCATTGATGGGGCTAGCATGCTATTATAGGAGGTTCATCCAGAATTTATCTCAGATTGCATATCATATTACGTCATTGCAGAGGAAAGGTAAGAAATTTGAATGGACAAAGGAATGTGCAACAAGTTTTGAGAAGTTAAAGAAGTTGTTCACAAACACTCCAGTGTTAAAGATTGCAGACCTGGAAAAAGATTTTGTAGTGTGTGCAAATGTTTGCAAGAGACGACTTGGTGGGTCCTTATGTAGGAGGGGCATGTAGTATGTTATGAGTCGCAAAAACTATATGAACATGGGTAGAACTATTTGAAAAATTATCTTGAGTTTGGCAATGATCATTCATGCGTTGAAGATGTCGAGGTACTATTTTGGCTTAGTGGGTCTTGACCTAGGTTTAGAGTTAGTTGTGCTAAACAATCCCTACACTACTAGCCCTTTTGGCATCAATCTGCAGAGCGTGGACTGAAGTCTCACCAGAAGCAGTATGGGGGGATGTTGGAACCAAGTTTTCGCACCCAGAGATTAGTGTGATGTCCTTTTTGTACCCTAGATCTTCCTTCACACAGATTGATAAGCCCTTATGAATTATCGATGTAACTTCCTTTAATCAACCTCTAGACCTCCAAGAAGGTCTACGACTAGCTTTCATGGACACTGAACAGGTGAATTAACTACTTACACACATCATAGATTACTCTTAACTTAGTATTTACTCAGATCTACTTAAGTTTGCGGTATTTTCAACATACAACAATATAATATTCACGTAAGCACTCAACATCAATTGCATTCAGATAACAATATAGATCCAATAAAGGCATGCATCAATACATCATTATTTCACAAAACCATCATTTATCGCAGCATAATGTGCATTCATTCGTAACAGAAGTAAAGAGCTAAAACACATGAATTTATTTAATAATATTCTTTATTAATGTTCAATTAAGCTTACAGACTCAAGAATTCCTTTCTCACTCAGCTGCAAGGGTCCATGCACTCAGTTGCGAACTCTACTCTAGGCCTCTACCGACTCAGCTGCAGAGCCTCTTCCTCCTCTAAGACTTCTACGATCTTCCTTCTATTGACCCATTACATTCATCTCTGTTATCGTTATCCTCTTAGACTCTTTACGACACACCTATTTATACAATCCCATGGTCCACGGACCATGGGTAGATCTTCAAAAGACAACTCAATTTACATAAAAGAGGGAAAAACCCCTTTTTGACTCTTTACTTAACTACACACTCCACGACCACAATTTGTGGATGCTTTCCATATTTTTACATAAAACTTGGGCTTTTGCCCCAAAATTGACCTAGGGGACCCCATCCCAATAGGCCCCCAACACAAATATCGTGACTCACCATCGAGTAACTTGGATGGCATGGAGATCTTACGGTGAAGATCCCCAGCTCCACTTGTGCAAACGCTAGTTTAGCTGTGCTCTGCATGACTGCCTGCTTGACTTATTCTACCAGCTTCTCTATGGCTGGCCCTGCACTATCCTGCTTAATCTTTTGCTACATACTATGTAAGTTCGCCAAATTTTCCTGTATGTTGGTCGAGACTATGTAGGCCTCATCCAACCAAGGCCCCAACCTAGCCTTAAGGACTACTTCTTTCTTCTATAATTGTGTAGCAGAATGCTTCCTCGGTGACTCGCGCACCGGCATCGGCCTCTTATGTTTGTATTTCTTGGGTTTGGGGACTTCCAGCACCAGTGTAGGTTTCGGCCTAGGCAACCTTGGTGACGTAGGCATAACAGTTGGAGCCTCCATGCTCATAACATCTGAAGTAGCTCCCTCAGCGGCGATAGTTCCTCTAGTGCTGGTAGTTTCGCCTAGTCCGAACATCATGCTGAGAATAAACCGTTGGGTATCCTCGGGTAATTTATCAAATACAGAGCTAGTAACCAAATGTGCGAAAACTTGAGGATTCATAAACCATGGATAACACAATGCAAAAATTTTAATGATGCAAAGTTTTCTTTGTTGGAGACCATGTGTAAGTTTTAGGCAAATTCAAATTCAAATTCGACTGTTCCCTCCAAAATCCATCCATAAATGCTAATTTGGTGGCATATCTTTAAATATTTCAGCCTTAATTGCCTTAAATTCTGCCCCCGCTGCTCCTCTTAACCATCTCCTAGCTGTCAAATCATGAATAGTGACTGTAATAGTCATTTTTTGGTTGTGTTGCGTGGTCTCTCCCCTCATAGCGTAGCTCCCTTCACGCGCCTCCTGATACTCTGACATTACCCTTTTTCGCGTAGCCCCTCTATCACGTAGTTCCACCAACTGGGAAATGTAGTTTATAGTCCTGCGCTTCCTCGCATCTGCCTGGAGTGCTAAGACTGTCCTAGCATCATGTATTCATTGGGCTGGATCCCGATGTATGGCTTCAACCGGCTTCCATTTACTTTTCCCGGAAATGGTTCTCCATTTAACTTTGCGAGATGAGCTATTCCACCATTTTTAATTTCCTTAACGACATATGGCTCCAGCCAGTGCATCTGAAACTTTCCTGGGAATTTAGCGAACTTAATATCATATAATAAAACCAAATCATTTACCTTGAAGGTGCATAGTTTGATGTGTTGATCGTACCAAGATTTTTCACATTCCTTCTGAACCTGCTGATGGAATCCAGCCAAAAGCATGTCTGCCTTGAGCTCCATTAGTTGCACGAGCCATTTTTCTAAGGCTTTGCGTCCACCATTCCTGTGAAAGTCGTTATGCATAGACTAGGCATGATATACTCCATAGGCATTAGAACCTCTACACCATAAACCAACCAAAAAGGTGTCTGACCTGTGACCTTTTTGCAAGTAGTTTTGTATGCCCATAATACTTTTGGTACGTGCACATCCCAATCATTCCACTACACATTGCAAATCTTCGTTAGCACATTCTCCAATATCTTATTCAAAGCCTCAACTATTCCATTAGCCTGAGGATGATATGGTGTACTTTTCTAATGGTAAACCTGGAACTCTTCTGTCAGTGCGCTGATTGTTTCATTGAGGAAATTCGTACCACGATCACTCATCAAAACCTTTGGGCAACCAAACCTGGTTAACACATACTCAAAAAAAACTTTTTTGTCATTGCCCCTATACAGTTCTTCACAGGCCGTGCCTCCGCGCATCTAGTTAAATATTTTGTCATGGAGATGTAGCGCACACCACTTTTCTTACCTAGGGGCTAAATCAGTCCTACAAAATCAATGGCACATTTCTCAAATGGCTGCAATGACACCTATGGGTTTAGAGGTTTCTCATCCCTCCGCAATGGTCTGCATGTTCTCTGACATGCATGGCACGCGTTGCAGTATGCTTTAGAGTCTTTATGTAATGTCGGCCACCACAACCCAGTGCACAAGACCTTCTGCACTATCTCTTTTCCTTCATAATGCCTCCTGTAGATCCTCCATAAGCTTCATCAAGGATATTGTTTCATTCAAAATCAGGCACATAACGTTGAAGTATCTCGTCCAATCCCATTTTATGCAAATGGCCTGCAATTACTAAAAAATCTACCATGCGCACCACCAATTCTTTCTTCTGCTGACTAGTATATCCCTCTGGGGTCGTTCCTGTAGTCAAGAAGTGGATAATATCTGTGAAGTCATTATCTATTATGCATACTGCAAAGAGATGTGTGTCAGGAAACCCTTCCTCCAAATTAGTAGGCTTCTCTATTGTCTCAATGCGCGACAAATGGTCAGGAGCTGCATTCAACCTTCCAGGCTTCACAATCACCTCAAAATCATATTCTTGAAACAAGAGCAACCATCTGTATATTCCCCCCCGCAACACAGGCTTATTGACTAGATAATTCAATGCAGAATGGTCTATGTACATCTTGAAATGTCTGCCTAGTAGGTAATGTCTAAATTTCTGGAGCGCGTACACCATAGCCAGTCCCTCACACTCTGTCTTTGAATAATTCTTTTCAGCCTTTGACAAATTTTTTCTTGCAAGTGCTATAGGCTAATCCAGTTCTCCTTCGCCATCCTGTGTCATCACTACTCCCAATGCAATACACGATGCATCAACATGCACATGGAATTCTTTCTTCCAGTCCAAGAAGACAAATATTGACACGGTAACCATTTTCTCCATCAAGACATCCAGACTACGCTGACATTCTTCATTCCAATAGACTGCAACATCCTTATTTAGCAACTTCTCCATGGGCACAATAATATGAGCATAAGATTTGATGAATTTTCGATAATACCTGCTATGGCCCAGTGTTGTGCGCAACTATTTAACACTCCTTTGGGATTCCAAATTGATTATTACCACGATCTTGGCATGGTCCACCATAAGTCCTTGCCTGCACACCACATCACCCAGCAAAAGCCCAAAAAGGGACAGAGAAAACATACATTTCTTCAGGTTTAGCACAATCTGATACCTTCGACACATATCCAACATTAAGCGCAGACTCTCTACATGGCGCTTGACTAGCCCAAACACTATCCACTCATCGAAATAGACCTCTAAACATTTCTGAATAAACTCTTTGAACACCGCGATGGCTATGCGAGAGAATATTGCTGGCTCATTCTTAAGTCCGAAGGGCATCACCGTATACTGAAAACAGCCCCATTCTGTTGCGAAGGTTTTTTTACTCCTGCCTTCCGGTGTGATCTTAATCTGATGGTACCCAAAGAACCCATCAATAAACAAATAGGCTTCTTGTCCTCCAACATTGTCTAGGACTTCGTTAGTAAATGGTGTTGTGAAATTATCATGAACACAGGCATCGTTAAGCTTTCTTAGATCTATGCAAATCCATTTCTCGTCCTTCTGTTTCTTTTCCTAAACTACCATTGGGCTCACCCAACCAGATTCCTCCACTGGTTCAATAATATTTGCCTCAAGCTTCATATCCAACTCCAAGCAGACATTTTCTTTGTATTTCGGATTAAGGCAATGTGGCCTCTACTAAACAAGCTTCGTGTCTGGTTTCAAAGTTATTTTCATCACTCCCAAATTTCCTATGGTGCCTTCAAGTCCAAAAAATTGGTAGGAATTAAATATTGATATTCGCAGAGCAACTCAGTGAATTTATCTACTGTAGCATCATCTCAGTAAACTCCAATCTTCGCAAACTTTGGTTTTGCTTCTTTGCCAACATTTACTTGCTTAGTTTTCAATGGCACGGTGATATCTGGGCTCTCTATCTGTGGACGTTCAATCTCGTGGTGAACTTCTGTCTCTGGGACATTGATATTCCTTGTATCCTCATCGTCCGCTTCAATGGTCATACTATTACATTCTAGCACATGATGCAATTGTGTGCTCCAATCCGATTGAACCAATTCCAAAGGATTCTGCGGAATTCGAAAGATTACTACTTTAAGCTCCTGAAATACCTCATCAATGCTTTCCATCCCATCTTCAAAGCTGCATGTCCTCATGAACCCTTCTCTTAAGATATCCCATTCCATGGTGCTGTGGCAGAGCTCTGTTTCCAAATACCAGTTCATAGGGATTATATCCAGAGTGTGGAATAATAAATGCATGCATTTTGGCTGTGGCTCCGGCTCCATTCAATATTCCTTAGTCCATTTTGCTAGGTGATCACGTGGATCATTCCTCCCATCATATTTCTCAGTTAACCATACTTTAGGGTGATCAAATCACATCCTCATTATCCTCCTGTAATTGCGTCATTCTTCAAAGCTATCTTTATGCATACCTTGTTATCACTCCTCCGGATCTCCAAGGCTAAGGAAGAGTCTATCTAAGGTAACCACAGACCAACCTTTTGACTTGGTAGCTAGCTGTACAAAGCCGGAGAGGGCTCTCTCCATAAAATCACAACTAAGAGGGCTGGATGAATTAGGCTTTTAGGCTAGGTAGAAAGTGCAAAGGGTTTTGTTTGTTTGAAATTGGGTTGTTGGATGAGGATTAGGTCAAAGAAGATAGGTTAAGGAAAATAAGATATGATTGCAAACATTCAAAGGGGCAAGGTAGGTAGGTAGGCTAGCACATTAGGGTTTCTTGGGATGAGTTGATTTAGACAGGTGAGGAGCTAGGAAGAGCATGAAAAATGTATTCTTCCAAAACTAAAGAAAGATGAAAAAACTATGAAAACTTCCCCAAAACAAAGCATGTGAGATGATTTTTTTTTATCAACTTAAAAGAGATCATACAATAGACATGAAATGGAATATGGACCAACAATACATTCATACAATTGAAACGGAGGGAAAAAAAGTGTTAGACAACCATACCACAAGTATCCCAAGGAAATAACTGTAACTCAACTATTAAAACTAGCCAAATTTTCGATACAGTAGTGTCTCTCATCAATATAACAACATCCAACTGAGTCCAACCTTTGAAAAGACTAAAAAATACAAGATATAGGCCTAAAAAAAAACTTCAGCCAACTTCAGGGGTCAAATCCATGAGAGGAGGAGTAATTCCACCAAAATTTGAACTAATAGCTAAGTGTAGGGTGGTCAAAATGACTCATCCCTGATTGATTACACCTCATGGATTCTATTTACCTAATGTATTTACCCTAGGTAATAGTAAAACTACCATAATCACCTTTAAAACATCAATTACATTAGTAAAAATTTGGTTTCCAAGGATGAAAATCAAATCTGGAGAAAAATAGTGAAAAATTAGGCAATTGGTCAAATGCGCCCTCTCTTTGTCAAACACGCCCTCCATCTTGTAGGCTGCGTTTGACTGCCTTCTCGGTGTCCAAATTGAGCCCAAGATAGCTCATTAGAAATATTGTCTTGTCTAATTTCTAATTCTTCCTTCAGTTTCCAAAATGGACTTTATTTGACCCTCCAAAAGGTGATTCTCCCAAGACTGGTCAAACGCGCAACGCCAAGATGAAAAAGGAGGTAGAACATTGATTTTTTAGGTGTTTTTTCACCTTTTCACCTGCCGGTTGTGCAAACCATGGCTTTTAAAGTTATTTTCATGCATTTCTTCCCCACTTTGAATCCAATGGTGGTCTTATTTTGTCCAAAAAGCGCCCCAAAAAAAGGCGCAACGCCAAGGGTGCTGTGGCCTTGGATTCTAGCTGTCAAAACACTGTGTATGATTACTGGAAAAGCGGAAAAACTTCAAAATTACCCCATAACTTCTCAAAATTTTTTAAATTATTACTAATCATGACTTTTGTGCATGGAGTGAGGCTTCAACAAGGATTTCAAGTCTTCCTTCCTCCTCTTTCTTTTTTAGGGCTTTAATCTATGCATTAGCTTTTCTAAGCTTTGCCCTTGCAATCTTGTTCCTCATGGCATAATGTTTTGCCATATTTCTCTAAATGTCATTTTCTTGATTGGCCTTTTCTAGGAGCTTATCTAAATTCTGATTTACCTTGTCAATCCAATGCTCTTGGTTCTCATTAATCATGATGGAAAATTGTTCATTCCATGTGAGGTGATTTGCAAGTTCAACCTCCTTTTGTCTTTCTAGTTCTAGAGATATTTTCATCCCTCTAGTCCTAGGTCTGATTTTTGGTTCTTGTTCAGGTTCACCATACATGTCCTTGGCTTCATCAATTAATGCTTTATCTTTCATTTTTTCTCTTTTTGCCTTAATGAGTTGAATCTCCATAACGTCATGTTTGGCTTGAAGCTGCTGGTTTTCTTGCTCATAATATGACATAATATATTTGGACTTCTCTAAGTTGGTCTGGATCTCCCTAATGAGTGCATATTTTTCTTTGATGAGAATGCTAATGTCCTCATTGCCATCATGCTCATCTAGGTCAACAAGGTAAAAATCATGTTCTGTCTGATGGAGGTCCTCCTCCTCATGTTTGATCTTTGCCTGAACCTCCGCTTCTATCATCTTTTATTTGCCTTTATGTACCTATTTTGTTGGTGATGAAAGCAAGGCCCCTCCCACAATCTGTCGTGAAAACACCTTCCTATGACCTCTCTGATATGTGCCACTGTGCCCAAATATGCCTTTTTAGTCTTGATGACCTCAACCTGCTTAGTCTGCTCCGGCTCTCCGATCTCATCTCTGCTAGGTGACTCAATGTGCTCATGAAATGGTGATTGTGGAGGTGATGGTGAAGGAGATTGATCTGATGATGATGCATGATCTGTGAGTTGAGATGTAGGAATGGATATGGAAGGATGAGATGATGAAGGCACATTTTGAAAATTCTGAATAGATGGATCAGTGAATATGTCATTGGCTATAAAGGTACTCCATGCAATGTTCAGTTGTTTTAGGTGATGGAGGACAATTATTTTGATTAGGGAGTGGTGGAAAATAATTCTCATTTGATGCTCATATTCTCTTTTTTGGACAATATATCCCAGCTTGTCAATGCTCCAGAAGAGATAATAAGGTATGTTGAGCATCTTAACTCTTGTGAAATACATGAGTAGCCAGATATGATAGGTATAAAGTCTAGAAAACCTTTCTTCACAAGTATTGTATCTCATGATTATTTTCATCATGGGAACATATCTATCCAGGAGGTAATAGAAAGGGAAAATCCTCTTTCTATCATTTCTGTATCTAGGTTTGATATATGGCTCATAGTAATGCTCCTCCAAATCTGTTTGCTTAAACCATTTTTCCACAACATCTAGGATTCTAGTGGTAGCTGATATGATGGTAGTAGATACAGTGAAAGTGACACCAGCAAGGGTTACTTGGTTGTCATGGACATTGGAGATGAATAGTCTACTCAAAATAAGATGATGTTGGGCCCTTTGTATTTTCTCATAGAATTCAAAACATCCTACATGTTTAAAACATGTCATGGTCATGGGAGATTCCATGAGTTCCTTGGTATCTCTGGGCTCAAATATAAGGATTCTCGCTCCTTTGTTTGACTTCCTCCCATTCCTTTCCTCCTCACTGGAAGTTATGTTTTCTTCTTCTGATATGTTGTCTTGATTTTAAAACCTTAGGGAGATGAGATGATAGTGGAATATAGGTGTAGGGAGTTAGGAATGATGTAAGAAGATTTAGGGAGATTAGGGAAGGGGTTTATAATGTAAGGGAAGTGATAGGGAGTGAGAATGTAAAGGGATTTGGCATAGGTAATTTTATTACAGGTTAGGATTTTTGGGAGCCTAGGTAAATAGAACACCTAGGTCTTAGGATTTTGGGAATAAAGGGATTTTGGAGTTAGTAAAATGATATGGGGATTGGGAAAGGGTTTATTAGGGATATAGGAAGGGAATAGAAGTATGAGGGTGTGAAATTGGAGGTGTGGGAATGAAACTAGGGTTTGCAGGTTTGAAAACTCCAAATTTCACTCAAGAGATTTCACACCATGAATTTATGACTTGTGAAATGTAAGGAGGGTATATTTAGTGTTAATTACTTTCTTAGAGGAAGGAAACAACCAAACTGAAGCTTCTGAGCAATTGACACTTTTTTTCGAGGCTGGAGAGCAAATCTAGTCAAACTTGCAACGCACAACTAAAACGCGCCCTCCACTGGTCAAATGTGCAACATGACGCACAAATGCACCCTACTTGTCAAATGTGCAGTGTGACACTGAAATGCATAGCGTAATAAACAAACATGCCCTCTAGTTGCCAAACGCGCAGCAAAAACTATGTTTTGCTGATTTCACCTATCAAACTCAAAAATTTCTCCTTTGTTGAGGTTGTTTGACCATGACAAGAGAAAATGAGGGGAAAATTGATGTCTTGAGGATTTTAAATACTTGATAGCATTTGATTTTGTTGATTTAAAACCCATTTGCTAATGTCTTAAAGTGATTTTGAAACCTTGTACTAATACCCCTTTACCTTGTGTTTTTGCTTTGCAGATTGATCAATTGTTGGAGTTGACACTTTTTGTTTTGACATTATTGTCCAGTTGGCATGTGGAACTGAGTTATAATCTTGATAAAAGTTACTTATTACACATAATGACATAAAATTACATAAATAGAATTACATCTTTGTTTTTTGAATAAATTAAAATCTATAAAAAAAAACCTCATACTTGAAGTGAAATTAGAACTTGGGCAACCATGGTTACATGTTTTCAAATCCTCTTTAAATGAAAAATGGATATTATTTCGTTCACTCTCATATTTTTTTCTGGCCTTATGTAGTGAAATGGTGTTTTATTGGACCTTGGAATAGTGAAACCTATAGATCTAATGAAAACCTTGAGTGAGCAGACTTCATGGTGACTTTATTGACATAAAGATGTGATGAAATGAGGTTTTATGATTGATGTATCCTCAGTAAGACATGAAGGTGGGCCAAAAAGTATTGATTTTTGAGGGAGAGAGGTTTTTTGACTAGGGATGCCATCAGTGAGTAAATATTTGAATGAGGACCTAGGTGGAATGGAAATTTTTTTAGAATGGGACCATATATGATATGAAAAGAGGAGTTTTGATCACTGATGGCAGTATGTAAATACTAACTCTAACATCGGCCTTATTGGGGATGGTATCTCCTTGGAGGTGTCAAGAACAACGTAGACCAAGTGCCTATCCATGTGGGCCAATACGGTCAAAAAATTAAACTGAAATGAAAAATTGAATGTTGACAACTCAAATAACAGAAACTGATTCAAAACTGACTTGAAATTCACTGAAAAAATATTCAATTCTGACTCACTTAACCAACAACTGAACTTTGAAAATGTCAGAAAATTAATGAAGCTCCATGGCCTTCACTTTGGGCTCTGAACTCCAGTGATTCTCTACTTCACACTTGCAGAAAGTTAAACTATTATTTACAATGAAATTGGGAGATTTTTGAGAAGCATGTTTTTAGAAAAGATAGTGCTTAAGGATCCTACCATTGACTGGTCCTCCTAAGCATGGTTCTACATTCATATCATCTATCATGAAAGAATTTTTCCCTTGGGAAGTTGAAATCTTATAAGTCCCTTTCAACAAATTTTCAAATTTACCATGCTTACCCTTGTCCTCATTTCTGGCATCCCAATGGAGTAACACATCTCCAATTTTGAAGTCATCCTCCTTTGTTTTCTGGTCATATATTTTCTTTATCTTGTCATGGAGCTTAAAGGTATTCTAAAATACCTCATCTCGTGTCTATTGTAGGTGAATCATTTGACTGATCTGACGTTGTATATCATTCTCTTCACTTCTTGCTTCTTGTAACAACTTCATGACCGAGACTGCTAATGGTGAAGGAAAGACAACATCTACTCCATAAACTATTTGAAAAGGAGAGAGTCCAATAGATTTATTACTATTCACCCGATCTACCCACAATGCATTGATCAACTTTTTGTGCCAATTATTTTTGTTGGCCTCCAACATTTTCTTGATGATGCTAATCAAGGATTTATTGGAGGACTCCTCCAAACCATTTCCTTGGAGGTAGTGAGTTGTCGAATGTCCCAACTTGATGTTGTATTTGTCACAAAACTCAATCATCTTTATAGACTTGAATGTTGTCGTGTTGTGCTGTGATGATCTTATTAGGACAACCAAAACAGGACAAGATATTAGTTTTCTAAAAATTGAATGATAACTGAATATTTTTCTTGCCTTGTTGGAATTGCTTCGATCCACTTAGTAAAATAGTTTGTAGATGTCAATATTCACTTGTGTTGTGTAGATGGTGATGGGTTAATCTTTCCTATGAAGTCTAGGCGCCACTGCTGAAAAGGTGCATGAAATGATATAGGTTGTAGAGGAAAAGGAAGAAGTTCTCTTTTACCTTGGAAAACTTGGCACTTGTGACAACTCATCACTGCCTTGTATATATCTGCAAAAAGTATAGGCCAATAATAACCCGCTCTCAGTACTTTGTTGGCCATGGTCTTCTAGTACAAGTGGTCCCCACAATCTCCTTTGTCGAAGTCATTTATTACCTCTTTAGACTCATCTTCGGTCAGATAGCTCAACAAAACACCTCGAGGATCCTTCCAATAAAGTGCATTGTCCATAATGCAATATTTAGAAGCCTTCAACTTCAATGACCCACTCTAAGCCTTAGACATGCCTGGATGGGGGTTTAAATGTTGCAAAACATAAATAATATCAAAATATCGTGGAGATGAAAAAAACATATTAGATACCTGAATGAGATCTACTTCTTCTTGGTTGTGGGACAATGCTGCTACAAGGTTGATATCTAGAGCATGGAGATTTGACTCAGCCATGAGCCTGGCTAAACCTTGACCCTTGATCAGCTTGGTAGGCTTGATCTAAAGGTCCTATTCTAATAATGTTGCTATCCATTTACCTCTTCTACCTTCTGGGTCATTTTGCACAAGAACGTATTTTACTACTGCATTAGGCACATAAGCGAGAGTATGCAAATGTAAAATATAAACTCTGAAATATTTCACCGCTTTTATGAAAGCCAAAGCCTGTTTCTCTAGGATGTTGTACTTAAGGGCTACATTCCTGATATTGCAACTGAAAAATGCTATTGGTCACTCAGTCTTATCCCTTGTTTTCATCAAAATTGCTGCCATGGTATGCTCAGAAGCAAAGGAGAATATTATGAAATCAATGGAGTAATCGGGACTGACTAAAATAGGGGCAGTGGTCCAGGTAAGATTTACTGCATGAAAGGACTTGTGGGCTTCTTCAGACCACTTTACATCGTTATCCTTTTTCAACATATTTGTCAACTCTCTAAGATGTTTAGCCAAATTAGGAATAAATATGCATAAGAAATTCATCTTACCATTGAATTCTTGGATTTCTTTCTTTCTGTGAGGGAAATCAATTTGTTGAATGGCTTCTACAGGTGAAGGGTCAATCCGGATGTCATCCTTTGAGATGATGTGGCTGAGACGTTTTCCTTCCTCCATGGCAAATAAGCTCTTCTTTGGGTTGAGAGAGATCCCAAACTTTCTACATCTCTAGAAAATAACTCTTAAATGATGCAAATGCTCATCATCTGAATGTGAAAATATTGTTACATCATCTAAATATACAACCAAGAAAACATGTTTTTCATTGGCAAAGGCTATGTCCATGGCATGTTGAAAAGTGGCCCCTGCATTTTTGAGACCGCATGGCATCTTTTCATATTTGAATGTGCCCCTAGTTGTAGTAAATGGTGTCTTGTCCTGATCATCCTCGTGCACTAAAATCTAATTGTAACTGGAGTAGCCATCCAACACTGACATTCTAGAAGTGCCAATGACTCTCTAAAGGATATGGTCCATTTTGGGAAGTGGATAATTGTCTTTTAGAGACACTTTGTTTAAGTTTATGAAACCTATGGAGAGCCTTATTTCTCTTGTCTTCTTTCTCACCAGAACTAGATTTGATATCCAATCCGAGAATCCGATAGGAACAATGATGCATGCTTTGAAAAGTTGGTTAACTTCTTTATCTATGGATGACAACAACATTGGGTTGATCCTTCTTAGCTTTTGTCTAGAGGGATTTTGATCGGGTTTAAATGGCATAGTATGTTGAATTATTTTCTTTTCATACTCCTTTAAGTATACATAATCCCATGTGAAAACATCAGAAAATTTAGACAATAATGAATATAATTTTCTTTTACCTCTAGAGATAATGATTTGGACAGCTTGATCATTTTTGGTTTTTCCGCTGTTCCGATATTCACGTCTTTGACACCTTTCTCCATAGGAACCAAAGTGGGCTTCCTTGGTACATCATCTCAATCAAACAAATCTTCCAAAGGTATAAGACCTTTTGGAATATTGTCCTCCTTTAGTTGTAGTATATCAAATTGAGCTACCTTGATGACTTGATAATCCTTGTCGTAAACCTCATCCATGGAACAATTCTCAAACTCTCCTTCACTTTGAAGAAAGTTATTTACCTTCTTATTAGCCCAGAATACTTGCCAATATCGCAATTTATAAGGAATAGAGGGCCAGTTCTTTACATGAATCTCAAATTTCCTATTTGAAAAGATGGGGATTTTGAAATCGCTTGCAGCTATAGCCAATGAATCTGCCATAAGATTTTGACTATTTGGCACAACTAAAAGTGTATATTTAGGAAACATTCTCAAAATATCTAAAACATCATTCCTATATTGTCTCATTCATGGATGGTGAGCTTGATATTCACCTTTAACTTGCTTGATCACAAGTTCTAAATCACCATACACAGAAATTCTTTGTGCACCCAATTGTTTCAAGATCTTTAAGCCCATGATCAGTGCTTCATACTCCGCCTCATTATGGGTGCAATCGAAAGCTAGCTTGTATGATCATAATATAACATTCTGAGGTACCTCACCTTGCTGATGATGTGGACTTTGGATCCAAATGCCAATGCCTACCCCATATTTCACAAGAGCACCATCAAAGTCCATGGTCCAAATACCATGCTCCTCTTCCAAGGGCTGGAAATTTGGCTTTTGCTTTAGCTCAATTTTCTGAAATTTCTCTTCATGTTGTTCTGAATTTTCCATTAACTTTTCTGACGGTTGTTTAGAGCCTTTATCTGCCTTGTCTGATGGTTGTTTTGATGAACTTGGCATATTTTATTTTCCCTGATCTAAAATTGTTCTTATACAATAAAAAATCTCTCATACATCTTCTATTTCTACAAGCTGATTGTCTACATCATTCAATCTGTTAGTCCTTACAATCTCCTAGGTTGAAAAGGAAGTTGAGAAGGGTAACCTCAAACGACTTCAGCTCAGTAGCTAACCATATTGAGCATGAGATGTATCTCTGTAAGTCTCTTATCAGCAATATGACTTTAAAGAAAATGAATTTTAGGGTAGATATGTGTATTTGTTTGTGAAAATTTGGTTTCTAGGGTTTGTTGAACTTAGGATTTGGAGCCATAAGTAGGTTTAGGTCGTGGTAGTGCAAGAGAAAATATGAGAAGGAGCTAGATATCAAAAGCCATGGCGTATTTTGAGTATTGCTAGTGTAGCATAGAGGATATAGTGTGGAAGAAACTAATGAGCATAAATAAACATGATTTCATCAACTTAGGAAGACATACACATAACTATGAAAACCAGATAACAGAGCTTGAAAAACAAGAATTCTGGGTATTTTATTATAAGGCATTCATAGAAAGAAGAGATATAATATAGATAAAGATGTTTAGATCATGAGAAAAAAAAGGAATGAAGTACAAGAACCATGAACTCACTAGGCTAGAGTTCCTTGAAAATAGCTACAACTTGTCTCTGTATTAGCTGAAAAGATGATTACATGCAAGCTTCCTTCACAAAAATTTCAACCCTCTTCTCCCAAAGAGAAATGATACATATAGACTCTCCTAGACCACTTTCCCACCTTTCGGAGTCGAATTCCTTGGTGGGGGAACTAACTCCAAGATTCTCTCAACCAACAGGTGAGAGTGAGAAGGTGAAACTCAAACACTTCATGGAGAGTTTGTTTAGGAGTTTGCTTCCTTTATGAGGCCTAATAAACATAAAAAACAACCTATCATGTAAATTTATTCATTCCTACATCACCTAGCCTTGAAACTAGTGCCATTACATAGAGAATCTTGACTTTGACTAATTCAAACTAGAAACTAGAAATTTTACACAGTGAAATTTACAAATTAAAACACAGAAAAGTGCAGAAGCGCAGTGCCGACTTTGAGCTGATTTTGAGGTGATGTCCAAGGGTCAAAATGAAAACTTGAAAGAATGGTCAACTAGAGCTTCAAGTCTGGCTTCTAGAATAGTTTGACTTTCTGAATGTGGACCATGAGAAGACCTTCAAAAATCCATTCTCCCAAGGTTGCTCTAGAAGCGCAATGCCTGTCAAAAAATGGTCCAGGATGCTAGTTTTTTGCCTTTTTCTCCAAAATTGAGCCACCTTTGCAAAATCTAAGAAAATTGGATTTTATAGGATGGAAATAGATTTCTAGAAATGTATACCTTTCCTCCAATAGAGGCCTGAGGAAAAGGCACAGCGCCAAGGCGCTGCGCTTCTAGAGCAGCGAAATTTCTGAATTTAGACCAAAATTTCTCAAAAAACTCAAAATGCTCAGAATTTGCTCAAAATTGGATGGAAGGTGTAAAAATATGTTTGTTAAAACTTCATATATGCTTCAGTAAGAATCTCCAAGTTTCCCCCATCCTTTTGGTCTTTTTTGGCTTTCTTAAGCTTGTTTTCAAGTTGCTTAACCTTGGCATTGGCGATCATGTTTTGAGCTCGGTAGTGGTGCGCCATATGTCTGAAAAAATGATTATTCCTGTTTGCCTTGTCAAGCTTCTATAGGTGTTGATTCACCCTGTTGAGCCAATACTCCTTATCTTGATGAACCACAAGGGAAATCCTATCCTCTAGGTCAAGGTCCTCATTCAACAGAATTTGTTCTTTCTCTTCTTGCAAAGCTTTTTTGAGGCCTCTTGTTCTTGGTATTTTCCTCTTTAATTTCCCCTTTGATGCTTTAGGCTCGCTTGATTCCATGATCTCCTTACCTTTTCCAAATTACTGCAATAACTTGGCTTTTTCCTTTTCTACGATCAACTTCTTTGCTTTGAGCTGACTATTTTCTTGTTCAAGGAATGATATGACATATTTTTCTCTTTCCAAATTGATTGCTAGCTCCTTGATTTGATGGTCCTTATCCATGATTGTCTATCACATGTTTGAAGTCTGATCCTCATCCTCTAAATCAACCAGTTCAAACTCATGCTCAACTGTGTCTTTCTCTTTTGCTGTTGGTTCCTGCTTTATCGATGAAGAAGGCTTGGCCCCTTTCTCTCTATGAGAAGAAAACACTAGCCTCTATCCTTTCTTATACACTTTAGTCACCTCAGGTTTGGGTATCTGAGCCTTCTCCATTATTTTGCAAGAGGACCCCACTTCCATAGGATGTTCTGATGTGTCTTGGTGATGGTTTGGTAAAGTAATGTCATTTCATTTTTTAAACCCTAGATGATAGGAAAGGGAAACAACAGTGAGGGATGAGTGAAAAATGAAATGATGGGTAGGTGGAGTGAAAAAAATGGCAAAGGGATTTTTAAAGAGGTGGATATGGACTATGAACAACTTATGAAAATGAAAGGAAGTGAAATGAAGGGACAATGTACTTGCGAAAGGGAAAAGTAGAGTTTTTAGAGAAAGTACCCAAAACCCATAGGAATGAACTAGGGTTTCACTTTTAGTGAGGTAATTTTATGTTCTAAGGTTGGTTCAGTGGTTCATATAGCATATTACACATGTGTAGAGGTGTAGGATAGGATTTTACATCTTTAACATCAAGAAACCAAATGACCATCATCAACCCTATCATTTTTCATGAGAAAATCACTAGAAACCCTAATATTTGGCTTGCATTCATTTTGCAAAACAAAAAGGTAAGTAAGATGGTGTGCTTACTTGTAGCTCAGCTTAGGATTGAAATACAACTGGTGAGTAAGCTTAAAAATTGAATTTGGGTGAGTTTTGGCAAATTTGAGCTACTTTGGCCCAAGCATAGTGAGGAAGTGCCCAAGCATAGCGTAGTGTTCTTGAGCACAACACCTCTAGTCTGAGCACAACACTTTGTTCCTGAGCATAGTGCCAGTCTTCCAAACCACTTTTGGAGGCCTTAAACTGCTCCAAACTGAGAGCTTGATAGCGTGTTGGAAAGCTCTTGAAGTTTGTTATAAGATGGACACCTCAAGCATGTAAGTTGGATACTCCATGAGGGAGAACAATTTATTTTCCCAAGGTCACTTTGAAAACTGAGGGTTTCTTTGACAAGAGCGCAGTGCCAACTTGCAGATCACTTTTGGATTCCTTCCACTAATCCAAGTCACAAGTTGAGGGTACCATGGGAAATATTAGGATGGCTTCTACACAATAGAGTCCTTAAGCACTACCAAACCCTGCTACAAATGCCTGAAAAATTGTCTTGAAGTCAAGCTGTTCAAAAGTGTAGCAACTCTCCCGTAGCAATTGTATTTTGGGAATTTCTTTGAAATCATAACATCTATGCATAACATGAAGGAGGTGCTTGTTCCTTAGACTCTAATGGACAAAAACCTCTTTCAGCTTTGTAAAATTCT
>APFE031003659.1:0-15832 GCA_000404065.3 Pinus taeda | reverse complement strand
CTATATTGGTGTGTGTCTAGTGAGAAATTATCTCAACCAAAGGAGAAATTATCTCAACCAAAAGTGTCTAAGATAGCATGCACTATCTTGAGAACAATGTCTCTCATCTATTTATTTATAACACTATATTCAATTATTTTTAATGAATGAAAATGTGAGAGAGAATACATGAGGCTTCAGCCATTTTCCACCAATATTTTTGTCTAGTTTCGTATTTATGTTTACTACAATACGTTTCTGAGTTGTTTTAATATGTATTAGGAAGTCAATGCTATGAAGGTTGAACACTCTAGCCAGTTGGATGCCATAACAATACAGGTACAGAGATTTCAACAGCGGTTAAAGGATGAAAGAAACAAGGAGACGTCGACAGATCAGAAGCCTCCTTATCTGCTGCAACAAGCTCCATCTTGTTATGAGATCATTTGTTGCATTGAAAAGTGGTTAATTGAAGGTGACCCAGATAAAATTGAAAATGATATAATTCAGATGCAAAATGAAGAAAGACATGTCACACATATCTTACATACTTCATCTGAGAGTTTTGAAGTAGAATGTTCCATGTCATTAGTGATACAGCCTGACACAAAGAAAAAACGCAAGAGAAAGAGAATGAGAAAGTGATTTGATGCATCAGATGGCCGTAAGTAGGTTGATTTTCGGATAGGAAAAAGTCCTAATCTATGTAGGATTGGACATGGAACATTCGAGAAATAGCCGACAGATTTGCGTGAAAGCAGGGAAATGCTCAGTATGCACTATATTGAACGCATTTGATGCCATGGGGCATCTTTTTATTGTATTTCTGACGTTATGCCCTGTTATTTCAGTGTTTGTAGTTAGATTTGTTTTTTCATGTTGTTAGACTAGTTAATAAATGAAAAGCTTATATCTTTCCTGTGCTTAACGTTATATGATGATTTTTGGATAGACGCTACTTATGTTTTGTTGTGTGTTGCTTGGATGCAGATTTTGGATTCTCACATTCCTCTAGTGCAGCAATGTGTCCCCAAGTAGAGCCAGATGTTGACCACTACGTGTCAACGACCCATAGCAGTACACCCCCTTTTTCTCAAAAGGGATAGCGCCTGATCGATGTGTTCTTGTCGTCCAGCTATCATCATCAGCTTGATTGTCATGTTATAATGTAAATCCAGTCTGCATGTGTATAATGTAAATAATCTTAGCAGATCTGTGTCGTGTATGTAATCACCTAGGTAAAACTACTTTTCTGGTGACGATCTACATTCTGGGAGGTTTTTTGTCTCACTGATCCATTCTCGGATGGTCGAAAGAGTTTTCCTTCAACGTTACCCCAAAGCCAGAATTAGTTTTGTCACCAGGATATTACGCGAGTCTTAGTGTTATAGATCGAGTTTGTGTAAAAGTGATTTGGGAATAATCCTAACTATTTGTTTAGGTTATTTTATTATAAATTGCTTGATCTGCTAGATTATATTTCTGTCGCAGAACTGGGTAGTTTGCGAGGGTCTTTTGCAAATGGGTTTCCCCCCTTGAGATGTAAAAAATGTAAAAATCATGATGTAAAGTGTCTTGAGTGTTAGAAAAATAATTTATCCCCTCATAGGTACTAGGGCTTAGGTAAATTTAAATTTTCTAGAGGTAAAATTCGTGGATCTTTTAAAAAATTAAATCTTAACAGGTCTAGGGACTAATGTTAATTGATTATTTTGCTAAATTTTATGCCTTGGGTCCCTGGGGTTAAGTCAAAGTCAAAATTTTGAAGAAATTAATGCAAAATTTTAATTTTTAAATTTATTAAAATGCATTATTTGAAAAATTCGAAATTTTCTCAATATTTAAAATTTCGATGGATGAGATTAAAAGAAATTTTGATCCTCATCAACGGTCGAGATCACATTGACAAGGATCGCTCGAACTAGTTGTTGGAAGATTTATCTTTAAATAGGAGGTCATTTGTCAATTGAGATCATCCGATCTTTTGATCGTGTACTAAGCAAAAAGCTCTCTTGTAATCTTTTTATGAGGAATAAAGAAAGACTTTGGGGTTAATTTCTGCTGGTATTACTCTTCATGGAAATGCTGTAAGATGTATTATTTTGGTGCGTAATTTCTTTCTTGCCATTAATAATAGCTTCTGAAGAGCGATTTGAGTACATGTATCTCACTCAGTTGTTGGGGTTTGAATGATAATTTAAGTTTTGAATATAATAACAGGTATCTCTATTAGATCTGAATTTTATTATTATTTTCTCGCTCTATGTTGACGGCTGAATCGAGTTTTGCAAGAAAATCCTTGATTATTAGATCATCGGGTGTTCGAGGAAGTTCTCAGCTGAACGAGCCAACTCCTAATCTGTGTTTTTTGAAGAGCCCAGTTTGAATTTGATCCCGGGCTTATCATAAGATTTTTTATGGGTGATGCATGAGGGTTTTGAGCTCAGTACCTCCTTTAAAATTTCAAAAAAACTTAATTTTTTTTTGTGCTAAATCATTAGATCTGACTGTTGAGAGCCTCAGATCATCAGATCTGGGAGCGGAGTCGGACTAACACTCCCTAGATCTGATAGATCTGCCATTCATGTATATATGTTTGTAATTAATTTTAGTTTTCTGACTTGGGTTTTTGGGGTTTTTGTTTTTTGGGTCATTGTATATATCGTTTGGGTCTTTCTTGTTGTATTGCAACCACAGATCTGAAGTTGAAAGCTGTGCAGAGTCCAGATCTAGACCGTGGAGGGTAAGATCTGGATTTCTGGGTTTCACCAGCATCATTTTGGTAGGGATTATGTCCAGATTTTGAAGTCCAAAGATTTAAATTTAAAATCAGATCTGGAAATTTCGTGAGGGTTTCAGGATCAAATCTGAAGCAAGCTGATTCAAAATTTTAAATTAAGATTTCTGGAAAATTCTTAAAGGAGTTATGGTAAATTTTAAGGGGTTTTTCGGCCACCAGTTTGTTGATTGGTTTTTGGGATTTGTTGCCTAGTTTTTGGGTTCCGCTGCATTTCGAATTTTTTTTAAAGGCCCTAGCCTTGCTACCTGCTTTCTCTTTGAATCCGTGCTGCTGGCCGCCATTCCAAACCTGCAAAAAGAGAACTGAAAACTTCCTCAAATCCCTTTCTTTGCTGCCCATGAAATCCACATTTTTTTTATCATTTGGCTGCCGAACCCTTTTGCGTATTGTTGCCTTCATCGCAGTCCCTTCTCCCTCCATTCCGCTGTCCATTCCTTCTCTCACGCGACATTCAACATTGCATGTCAACTTCTATTTCTGTCCATGTTGGCTATTCCGCACCCTCTCGACGCAGTCTTCTCCCCTATCGCTGCCCAACTTACCAAACTCGCATCCTCTTACTGCGTCTCAGCTATACCTGCGTGCTACCTTGGATCACCTGCAGCTCCTTCATCCGCTGTCCGGTCACTTGCTCCTTTCTGCTTTCATTCCCGTGGCACCCAAGCTGCTCTCCCATCTCTCCGCGGCTTATTCATACCCCTTGCTGCCACTTTCACGCAAACCCTCCTCCGTCCCTCCTTCTACGCACCCCGCAGCTCCTCATCCCCCTCGTGCAGCCTCTCACTCTGTCCTCGTTGAGCTCCCATCCTCCACGCAGCCATCTCCTCCACGCGTCCCTGCCCACCTGCGTGCTGCCTGTCCACAACATTCATCGTTCTCCTGCTGTGTACGTCTTCTTCTCCTTCTGTCTCATTTGCAAACAACAAATAATATACACATTTGACCTTCCTTTTGTATTTATTATGTGTCTATATGCATAGTGTTAGATCTAGGTTTGTTTGTTTTTTTTTCTTTTATTGTTATTTGCTATATTTCATTGGGGTTTAGGTTTAGCTTTTTCTTATTTTTTATTTTTGATTTCATTTAAACAAGTTTTTTTTTAGATTCATTAAAATAAAAATAAAAAAATCGATTTTGTTTTCTTTTGATTTCATTTTTTTTTAAATTATAAAAGTCTTAAAAAACACTAAAAAAGTTTAAAAAATCCAAAAACATTTAAAAAATATAAAATTAGAAAAATTTTAAAACATTAAAGATTTCTAAAAAGATTTTGTGACTGAGAATAAACAAAATTAAGGGTTTTTCGCTTAAACTTTAGAATTTTTAATGTGGCCTATTGCCCATTAAAAATTTGATTCATTAACCCTTTGATTTATTTTTCATCTTTCACATTAAAGCGTTCTTCAATGAATAATTGAAATGCTAGTTTTAAATTCCTTGGTGTTTCTGATGGTAAACGCTAAATCTTAAATTCTCATGTTTCTTCTATAGTCTAGTGCGATATTAGCTAATTCTAGATCTTGGGCAGTCGATGAAAATCATTTAAAATCTAGAATATCTTGTGTGATAAAGTGTTCGACACTTATATGGATTATTTATGATTGTCACTTTTCATCACATATTGAAAATCGTTTTGGGTAACTTGTTTTATTGATGGTTAATTCAAATATCGAAGGCACTAGTCTATAATTGTTTTTATCTTGTGGTTGTGTCTTGTTTACATTGGCATTTAATCTATCAGCCTGAGTTAATCAAGATTCATTCATCAAGTTGTCCATCATTAAAATCTCCTAGAGCCCGTGTTCCACAGGCTATCCTCATCCATTTACCTAAGGACTACCCTCCTTGACTTGTCTAGGAGAGACTCTAAACGGAGTGAGTAACCACCACATTGCTAGCCCAGTCTGCATTAGAGTAACCATGGATCCTCACATTCCCAACAGTGTATCTTAGTCCATAAGTGATATCTCAAGAGATTCTTGGCAGCAATCCAATTTATGTGATGAGGCTTGACCATAAATTGACTCAATGTATTCACTATAAAACATATGTCTGGATGGGAGTTCACCAAGAACATCAAGGCCCCCATGAGTTGACGGTACTCAGAAGGATTTCCTAAATCAGGCCCAACAACACTTCCGCATAACTTCTTGAAGTTAAGTTAAGTTCCATTGGAGTGGTCACGGACTTGCAGTCCACCATCCCAAATCTTTCAAGTAGCTTCACAATATATTTTCCTTGAGAAAGAAAAATCTCACTTGGCTTTTGCCAGACCTCTAATCCTAGGAAATAATGCATCAGTATTAGGTCCTTCATTTCAAATTCGGAAGCGAATGCCCTCTTACATTGATGAATAAGAGGATCTGCACCTGTCAGAAAAAGATCATCCACATAGAGTACCTAGATGAGAGCTCTATCATTCTCAACCTTAAAGTAAAGGTTCAGATCAGGTTCACTTGTAAATTCCAACTTCATTAGATAGCTATTGATCCTCTCATACCAAACCCGGGGTGCTTGCTTCAACCCATAGAGGTCTTTCTTCAACCTACATACATGTGTCTGATGATCTTGAACTTCGAACCCCTTAGGTTGTTCTACATAGACTTCCTCCTTAAGTGAACCATGCAAGAAGACAGTCTTGACATCCATCTGGTGTAGATTCCATCCTTGCGAGGCAGCGAGGGCTATAATCGAACGGATGGTGGTGTAGCGGGCAAGTGGTGCAAATATCTCATCATAATCTACACCTTCCTTTTGAGAGAAGCCTCGAGCAACAAATTTGGCCTTGAACTTTTCAACACTTCCATAAGCTCCATGCTTGATCTTGTAGAGCCATTTCGAGGTGACAACGAATTTGTCCTTGGGTCTAGGGACTACCTACCAAACATCATCCTTCATAATCAACTCATACTCTTCGTTTATTGCATCCTTCCAAACTTGGTGCTTTGCAACTTCTTCGAATGTGCAAGGCTTAGATTGAACAATGGTGCTCATTGCAGTTAAGTACCCTTGGTACCTATTCGACTTCTTGCTTTCACGAAATATCCCCCTAGGTGCAACGTGTCTCTCGGCATCTTTGAGAGTCTCCCTAAGACATGAGGGTCTCTTTTTTGAGGAGGAGGGCTCATGAGGGGGTGGATCGATGGGATCCATTGGCATCGACTCATCCTATGGTTCTCCCTACTTTCCCGAATCTGCTTCATTGTCCTTACTTGGAAGAGGAAGGTTACTAATCTTCCCAAGGGTAGCATCCTCATCGAAGGTGACATCATGACTTATCTCCACTTCTCTTTGACCAGGCACAGATTCTATATGCCTTAGAAGTTTCATCGTAGCCCACAAATGTTCCTTTCTTCCTAGAAGAATCCAATTTACTTCTCTCTTCTTTTGGCACATGAAAATATATGCGACTACCAAAAATTCTAAAGTAAAAAACATCAGGTTTCTTACCGGTGAAAACTTCTTTGAGAGTTTTGGAGTCCAACGCTTGATGAGGGCATCTATTTTGAACATACACGATGATGTTTGCAGCTTCAGCCCATAAGAACTTTGGAAGGATTTGATCATGAAGCATGGCATAATTGGCTTCTACGATAGAATGGTTCTTCCTTTCAGCAACACCATTTTTCTCAAGAGTATATGCGGTAGTAGTCTCCCTCTTAATGCTAGCTTCTCTACAATAATTATTGAACTCATTTGATTCATATTCGGTTCCATTATCGGTCCTCAATATTTTGATCTTCTTCCTAGTTTGATTTTTGACCAAAGCTTTGAAAGAACAGAACCATGAGAATACTTCATCCTTCTTCTTCAAGAAATATATCCAAGTCTTGCAAGAGAAATCATCCATAAAGATAGCATAATATAAATATCCTCTTAATGAGTTCACGAGTATCATACCAAATAGATCAGAATGAACCAATTGCAATATGTTGGTAGTCTTGCTATCACTTGAGGGGAATGGTCCCCTTGTATGCTTTCCTTCGGCACACCCCTGACAAACACCTTCATGTTCTACTTTAAATTCAGGCATACCTGTCGCCATCTTCCTCACATCGGGTAGAGCCTTATAATGTAGATGAGTAAACCTCCGGTGCCATAATTCAGATTGAGGTGATGGGTCGCAATACATAGCTCCCAATTAACTTCCTCCAACTTGATATAGGCTATCAACCCTAAAGATGAGTGTAAATGCATCTTTGAAATTTTTATTCCACACACGTACTTTTCCATCGATGAATGCCACCTTGAATCCTTTGTCATCCATTGCCGAGATAGATATCGGGTTCTTCTTTAGATCGGGTACATATAGCACTTCTTGTAGATGAATGGTGTTATCGTGATTCAATTGAAGAGTAACATTCCCAACTTCCTTCACGGGATAGGTGGCATTGTCTCCAAGGATAATTTCCAAATTTTTATCCTTTTCAATCAGATTTGAAAGAGCTTCCTTATACCCAGTGAAGTGCCTTGAGGCGCCACTATCAATCAACCAATTTCCCAAAGTGTCCAGAGGAGATGCAGTGGAGAGGGCAGATATAAGATAAAATACTTTTTGCTTGTTATCGACAACACTAGATTCATCATATCTGGTGTTTCTTGATCTCTTGGGATGGCGACCATTTCCTTGATGAGGAGTGGGAGCATTCCTTTTTCCTTGGTTGTTGAATCTGCCATTCCTTTGATTGTTGTTGCCCCTGAAATTGTTTTTGTTGTGGTTGATATTATCATGAGGTGTATCCCTTCTATTAGGGCACTCCCTAGCATAGTGGCCAAACTTGTTGCAGATGAAGCATCTTCCCTTCCTTCCATTTTTGAAACCTGACCTTCCTTGACATTGCTTCTTTGAACCTGTATTGTTCTTCTTTTTAGCATGAGCGGAGAATGCAGTAGGATCATTCCTATTTGAAGGCATATCTAGTTCCATCATCCTTGTTTCTTCATGAGAAAATCTAGTCAGCGATTCTTCAAAACTTGTAATCATGTCGTTGTTAAGAATAGTGGTGTTGAACACATGCCATTCACAAGGGAGTCCTCCAAGGGAAATGAGAGTAAGCTCCCTATCTACAATAGCTTTTCCAATCGAAAGAAGATCATTTTTGATATTAGTAATCCTCATGAAGTAGGATTGAATGTCTTCATTTCTTCCCTTCGTTATATCCTTCTGCTTGTTTTTGAGAAAGAGAACTTGGTTTGCATTGCTAGATTTGAACATGCCAACCAACCTGTCATATATCTCCTTTGATGTGTTCAAATCGAAGATGTAAGCAACTAAATGCTTATGAATAGAATCCCCGATGATCTTCTTTGCTTTGAATTCACCCTTCTTGTACTTTATCTTAGCAACAACTGATGCATTTGAAGGAGGTTAATTTTAGGTATGTTCTATGCTTAGAGCAATTTATTTCAATTTTCACAGTTAGCTCAATATCTTTTCAAGATTAGCAATCACATCAGCATTAAAGTAAACTGTAGATAGAACATAAACATAAATCGCAGAAGACAAGCCAAGACAAGAGGACACAAGATGTGGCGCTAGCCAGGGACAAACCCCAATGTGGGGAAACCCTTGATCAATTCTTCTTATATGTTCTTTAATAGTTCAATAGAGAGAGTATGTTTACAATAGAAGTCGACACTTTGACTTATCTAGATAAAAGCATAGATCATCTCTAAGAAGATGACACATGAGATTAGCTGAAGACATGTTGCTTCAACTGATTCTCCAAGGTGACTCCTTCACCTATCATTGTGCTGCATTTCGTCATCATGCTACACCTCACCATGCTACACCATGCTACACCCATCATCACTACGTTGCATCTCATCACGCTTCATTAATCATGACTATACCCATCACTGTATTGCATTATGTGCCATTGCTGCATCATGTTGCCATACTGACCTATGTGTTGGCTGCACCTTGCTTGCTTGCTGTCCCTAGCATGCCTGTTGTCCTTACCATGCTTGCTGTTGCATGCTAGTTGTAACATTGCATGCTTGGTGTATTTGCTACTAAGTACCATACAACTGTCCCATTGTTAGTTAGTTGTCCCTTGCATGCTGCTCTCCTTCGAAGACAGATGCCCCGAAAGTTCCTGACAGTTCCAGCTGTTCCCAATAGTTCTGGCAGTTCTAGCTGTTCCCGAAAGTTCCGGCAGTTCCAGCTGTTCCCGACAGTTCCTACAGTTCCAGTTGTTCCCGACAGTTCCGACTGTTCTAGCAGTTCTGGCAGTTCCTGTTGTTCCCGGCAGTTCCAGCAGTTCTCGGCAGTTCCCAGCAGTTCCGGCTATTCCTGGTAGTTCCCGACAGTTCTCGGCTGTTCCGGCAATTCGGACAGTTCCCGACAGTTCTGGCTTTTTCCTTTTAGATTAGGGCAGCGTTATCCCTTAGGATCTCTCCTCTATTAAAACCCAAAGACAAGTAGAGAGGAAGAGATCCCAAGTGTGTTGAAATGACTTGAAGGCCACCTCTATTTATACTAAAACGTTGAGCATAAGTGGGGTTTATTTGGTTGCTGGCTGACCTTGACGAGTTGTCTCATAACACAAATAAATTCATATCTCCATGAATACTTATCGGAATCGGATGATCTTTAGATCAATACTACACCTCTCAATGAGAGGGATCCAAGAAAAATATCAGCGTCCATTAATAAGATGACCGACATGGAGTTTGGCCCTAGTTGCCAATTTTAACACTCCCTCTCAACTAGGGAGAATTCCATCCGCTGATCCATATGTTCGACTGTACTATCTCTGCCATCAGTGTGCTGCACTGCTCTGCTCTGTTGATCTCTACTTTGCTCCGCTTTGCTTTGCTTTGCTCTGCTCTGCTGAACCATGAAGAAGCAGAATTGATCGAGAATGTCTCATACCATTCTCTACTGACCCGAAGTCAATTTCATCTAAAGAGAGTGTGTCACATCACTCTTACTGACCCAAAGTCAATTTTATTGATCTTGGGTCAATATCACAAGAGAGTGTCTCAAACCACTCATACTGATCCTACATCAATTTCATTGATCCCAGATCAATGGAGATCATCCTAGCATAGGGAGTACGGTAGATACAACGATGCGTCCATCGATAATACTACTATGGTCCCTAACCCCACTTCCCTGCTCATTGATTAGATGAGAGGTACTTCCCATGGGTCCCAAACTGCATGGGTAGGATGCCTCGACAGGAGAACTAATCATTCTGTCCACAGGAGAACGAATCATCCTACCCCACAGTCGCCACAAGAGAACTAATCATGCCGACCCATAAGAGAACTAATCATCCTGTTTCACAGTTGCCAAGGGAGAATTAATCATCCCAGCCCACAAGAGAACTAATCATCCTGTTCCACAGTTGCCACAGGAGAACTAATCATCTTCGCCCACAGGAGAACTAATCATCCTGTTCCACAGTTGCCACAGAAGAACTAATCATCGTGTTCCACAGTTTCCACGGGAGAACTAATCATCTCGGCCCACAGGAGAACTAATCATCTTGTTCCTCAGTCGCCACGGGGTATCACAGGGGAAGGTTGAACCTGTCATCTTGTACATAGCGTACCACCAGGGGAGGGTGAGTCGCCCTGTGGTCGTATGTTGCTCCAGTAAGTACCCCAAGCCCCCCAAAGCTCCCAGAGCTCAATGCATGCAACATGCAGGACCCTTATAAGAAGGTCTCTCAACGACCCCAAGTCATTTGGGAAAGTGACAGGTTTGACCTTTCTCTGGGGCTTTGACAAAATGTTTGCGACCTGTACATTAGTCTTAATGCGATGGAGCCTCCTCGCTCATCGACTTACCATATCCAGATAAGGCAGTATCTGATGTCTATCTGTTGGAGCGATCATCGAATACGAGATTACTCAATAATCAAATCCCCCATCTGGTTGTCACAGAGAATCTCAGTGGTATTCATCGTGTGTACAAACAACTCAACTTAAGAGCTTCTGCAACCATGCAGCTTCACACAAGATCATACTCGTAGCTATGTATTCGGTTTCCACGGTGCTTATAGCAACCGATCTCTGCTTTCTGCTCATCCATGATATCGAAGCAGAATCCAAAGAGAACCAGCACTAAGAAGTGCTCTAATGATCCTCCACACTGCCTGCCTAGTTAGCATTCGAATAATCATGCAGTTTCATATTTCCAGCAGTGTATATCAATCCATGAGAGATTATACCCCAAAGATATCTCAAAAGATTCTTGGCACCAATCCAGTGAGGCTCAACCAAATATGAGCTCACCATGCTAACTGCAAAACATATGTCCCGACAGAAGTTCACCAAGAACATCAACGTGAATGAGTTTATGAAACTCAGAGGCATTTCCCAAATCTGGTCCAACATCATTACCATATAACTTCTGAAAGTTAAGATCCTCAAGCTAGTCACAGGCTTGTAGTTTATCATTGCACATCCGGAATCCAACTTCCTCTTACTTCTGCAAATGAGAGGGTCTGCACCTGTCAGAAATAGGTCATCCTCATAAGGTGCCGGTATGAGAGGTCTATCATCCACAACCTTCTGGTAATGTTTTGGATTAGTTTCACTCCTAGTGAATCTCAGCTTCATCAGACAACTATCAATCCTCTCATACTACGCTCGGGGTGTTTTGCTTCAAGCCATAGAGGGCTTTCTTCCACCTGTATACATGAGATTCCCGATCATGAATCTCAAACTCCTCAGGTTGCTCCAAGCCTGAGGACCTGCTGCATGAGGGGAATGCTCCCCTTATAAGATTTTCCTTCGATACATCTCAGACATGTACCTTCAGGCATCCCTATCACCATCTGACCCACATCGGGTAGGGCCCCATAGGTAGACCTCTGGTGTTATAGAAGCGATATATCAATTGACATGATCCCTAATGGACCATCCTGCAACTTGATACAAATTGCCAACCCTGAACCCATGAGGAAAAGCATCTTTGAAAATTCTGTTTTTTAACACGTACCTTTCCATCGATGAATGCCACCCTGAAACCTTTGACTTCCGTTTTTGAGATGGACACCAGGTTCTTATTGCGATTATGTACATAAAAGAGATTCTTGTAAATGAATAGTTACCCTCATTCAATTGAGGGGTAACATTCCCTACACCCTTTTTGGGATAGGTGGCATCGACTCCAAGTATAATCCCAAGATTGTTTCCATCTCTACCAAATTAGAGAGTGCATCCTACTATTCGATGAAGTGCCTTGAAGCACTACAATCAATAAGCCAGATTCCCAAAGAATTTGAAGGAGAGGGCCAATACAAGATAACGCTTCTTTATCTTATCAAAAACAACATTTGATTCTTCATACCAGGGGGTTCCTTGCTTTCTTTGAAGAGTCGGCCATTTCCTTGATGACCTGCATTACCTGTCATTCCTTTGATTATTGAAGATGTCCCTGGAATGATTGTTATCTTTATCAAGAGATGTGTCTCTGCCATTCGGACACTCCTTCCCATAATGGCCAAACTTATTGCAACCAAGGCATCTGCCTTTCCTTCCACCCTTAGATCCGGACTTCCCAATGAAGTGATCTTTAGGTAGGCCATCAGAAACTTTTGCTGCGCTATTCTGATAATATTCTCTGCTTCGACTTCACCCTTGGTGAATTTGAAGAGGGATGAGGAATCTTTCCCAACTGTCTTCAGTGATTGCTCTTTCAGTCTTGCTTGGGCATTGTCTTCACCTTAGCTCTGATACCATGTTAATTTTAGGTATGTTCTATGTTTCGAGCAATTTATTTCATTTTTCACAGTTAGCTCAATATCTTTTCCAGATTAGCAATCACATCAGCATTAAAGTAAATTGCAGATAGAACATAAACATAAATAGCAAAAGACAAGCCAAGACAAGAGGACACAAGATGTGGTGCTAGCCAGGGACAAACCCCAATGTGGGAAAACCCTTGATCAATTCTTCTTATATGTTCTTTAATAGTTCAATAGAGAGAGAGAGAGAGTACATTTACAACAAAAGTCAACACTTTGTCTTATCTAGATAAGAGCATAGATCATCTCTAAGAAGCTGATACATGAGATCAGTTGAAGACATGCTGCTTCAATTGATTCTCCAAGGTGACTCCTTCACTTATCATTGTGTTGCATTTCGTCATCATGTTGCACCTCACTGTGCTGCACCATGTTGCACCCATCATCACTATGCTGCATCTCATCACGCTTCATTAATCATGACTATACCCATCACTGTATTGCATTATGTGCCATTGTTGCACCATGTTGCCATACTGACCTATGTGTTGGCTGTACCTTGCTTGCTTGTTGTCCCTAGCATGCTTGCTATCCTTAGCATGCTTGTTGTCCTTAGCATGCTTGCTGTCCCTAACATGCTTGTTGTCCTTAGCATGCTTGCTGTTGCATGCTAGCTGTAACATTGCATGCTTGGTGTATTTGCTACTAAGTACCATACAACTGTCCCAATGTTAGTTAGTTTTCCCTTGCATGCTGCTGTCCTTCAGAGACAGATGCTCTAACAGTGCCTGGCAGTTCCTGCAGTTCTGACAGTTTCCAGCAGTTCTAGCTGTTCTCGACAGTTCCGACAGTTCCAGCTGTTTGCGGCAGTTCCGACAGTTCCCGACAGTTTCGACAGTTCCCGCTGTTCCGGTAGTTCCGGCTGTTCTGGTTGTTCCAGGCAGTTCCGGCAGTTCATGGCAATTCTCGGCAGTTTCCGGCAGTTCCGACAATTCTGGATGTTCCTAGCAGTTCTCGATAGTTCCCGGCTGTTCTGGCAATTCCAGCAGTTTCGGCTTTTGCCCTCTAGATTAGGGCAGCGTTATCTCTTAGGATCTCTCCTTTATTAAAACCTAAAGACAAGTAAAAGTTGAAGATTAAGGAGAACGTCACTTTTACTTAAATTTTTAACATTACCATGAAATGACTTAGGATGTTTGAGAGTGGTTCCGGCCTCATTGGATTTCATATGGAGAAAGTAGAATTTTAGATTTCATTCAAAATCTAGCAGACTTATGAGTTTTTCAGGATTTCAGGATTGGGAGAATGTAATGTTTCTAGGTGACACCACCTACCCGGGCTACCCCTGCCACCAGTAGAGGACGTGGTCTACCTCTTATAGCTCCTACTTCTAGTTCTTCAGCTTCTAGAGCATAGAAGACTCTATTGCCAACTCCACCAGCACCAACATCTACATCTAGAGGGAAAGGGAAAGCTGTGGCATTTTCTCACAAGAGTGGCAGAGGAAATCAATAGGATTAGACTTTAGTTATTTTCTTCATTTTATTGTATATGACATTATGACATGATGAGATACGTTATTATATTTTTTGTTGATATTTTGAGGCTGAGTTGGGATTCAGGAGTCAGGACTTACTATTCAGGACATGATTCAATGTTATGTGTGATTTTAGCACTAGAAATGATATTAAACATCTTATATATTAGTTCTTTTATCATATTTATGTGTCAATGTATTTATTTTATGTTGTAGATGGTTTAGATATTAAAAAAAATGAAAAAAATGAATATTTTTGTACCAAACGATTTTTTCCCAATTATTTCTCGATAATTACGATTTTTTCCGATTTTTTCCTCACGCCGATATTATCCCGATAACGATTAATGCAACATTGAAACAAACCCCAATGTGGGGAACTCCTAGATCAATTCTTCTTATAATTCTTCAAAAGTTCAACAGAGAGAGAGAGAGTATAATATACAATTTTAATTGCCCAATCAAAATGAAATCTGACCAGTCAAACAACAGTAACAGAAAGCCCTAACCAGAAAGTCAACTCTGGTCAATAGGGCAGATTTTGATGTCCAAAAAAACTCGGTTAATCTCGGTCAAGTCGGCCTCGAACAACTAGACAAATCAACCCAAAAAAAGTCCGAAAAAGTCCAGTAAAATCTGGTTAACAAAAGTCAACGCTGCAACAAATCCTTCTGCAATTAATGCTAGTCAAAAAGTTGTCAAACAACCTTGATTTCTATGCCCAAAATTGCGGCCTACCCAAATAGAAATTCCCCACACAAAATTGCATTCAAAACAGGTCAACGTTGGTCAAAGCAAGTCAAAACAACCCTCATGCAATTTCGGTCAATGCTAGTCAATGTAGGGACAAAAAGCCGTTCTCTTCTTCGCACGTGTGGAGAGTTGCCTCTAAAATTCGTACCCAATCAATGAAGGAGAGAGAAGAATGAGTGTGAGATGAGATGGCAAAATGAGGAGGCTCCTTGTATTTATATGCAACGTTGTGGGCTTGAGGGTGCAAATTATATGGCTGGTCGACCTTGACAATTTGTCCATAATCAAAATAAATTCATAATTCCATTTGTACATGTCAGAATGGGATGATCTTTAGATCAATCCTACACCTCTGAGAGAGAGGAATCCAATAAAAATATCAGCTACCTCATATGAGCTGTCCAATGTGAAGTTTGGCCCTAGTTACCAAATTTAACATAGGGCCACCCTTCATCTTGTAGCTTGCGAAGGATAGACCCTCTCTAGTGCTTAACGCAGTGACCTTGCAGTTGTTAAAGCCACAGTCTTTGTAGCGTCGAAGGCACTGGTTAAGGGGAGATATCGTTAACCAAGCCTTTGCTTGCTTCGTCTCGACTTCTCTCTACAACCTACTTCAGAGACTAGCCTCAAAACAACTAAGGATTAAGAGATTCACCTAGACTAGGCATTTAACTAAAATAAACCAAGATTTTGCATCTCACCTAGATTGTAGGGCTTGCATTTCATCTAGGCTAGCAAAATATCTAAGCAACGATTGTTCATCTGGTCATTTGGTATATAATTGATATAAAACAAGTAGTTGACTCCATAAGGCACTGGTTTCATATAATAATCTAACCTAATCCTTGAACTTGTTAAATCAACCAAGTGGCTAGGCCATTCAATCGTGTCTCCCAGTCTCGTTGGTTGCCAACAAGTCTTGCATTATCACATTCCGTAGTGACTACCCCCCATAGCTTGCTGTTAGGAGACAACTTGAACAGAGAGGTTGGGGATCAGAGTGACAACCCCCGACTTGAGTTGTTGTCGCACCCATAGTTGCGGGGGAGCGCCCCCCCC
>APFE031003654.1:0-18546 GCA_000404065.3 Pinus taeda | reverse complement strand
TCTTGAGTTTCCACAACTTAAAACTCTGACCATTAAATTTCTCGATCTCTATCTTTCCACTACTCGCCATCTTCTTTCACCACTAGAATCGATCTCGCAGATCTCCCACTAAACAGGGTCTACCATAGGCCCAAGCGAAACCCTTCAGCGACAAAGGTGTCCCCTTAAAGCCAAAACTGCTCTGATACTAAATGTAGGTTTTAACCTCATACAGAAATTACCTGCATATGAATTCAAAAACACAGAAAATAAACAATGCAAGAGCATAACACATAAAACACATATACACAGAGATTTCCCCTGGATCCCAAAACCGGGGCTACCAACTTGACTTTTCATTATGTTCCTTTCAATGTTACAATACATATTTATACATGCCAAAGCATCTAATACCATGGTCCAAAAACCATTGCGTCCAAAACCATGGACTGAAAACCATCGCGTCCCAAAAACATGTGCGAAAATCATACACAAAACCATAGGTGGGTCTGCCCAACCTAACATAGGGTCGAAAACCAAAATTTTCTGGGGTGCTGCCCCAGACCCCATAAAGTGGGGTTATGGGTACACCTCAAACCCCCTGTGACCCCCCCTCCCCCGCTACACAATCGGTGCAACGAAGGGGGGCTCCGCCCCCACTCTAACCCCTCGGTTAACTACGTGGGCTAGTCGTGGAAAGAATATAACACAACACAACACCAAGGGGACCCTGACATTCACACCAGCATCCATCTCATCTCCTCCACACCTTCCTCCATCATTTTTGGCATCTCTTTCACCCCACTATACCTTTTCTTTCAAAACTGTGTTTTCTACAGGAGGCTTCATGTTTTCTACAAGAGGCTCCTATAGGAATTATAGAGAGCCAAAAGTGTCTACAGGAGGCAGTTTGAGGGACAAGAATAGCTTCATGAGGAACCTATAATCCCTCTTACCATCTTCAAGCCTCCTTTTCATCATTTCCAAGCCTGGATCACACTCCAAGCATCATTATTTTTTTCCCTGACCAGGAAAAAACACAGAAAAATAGTTTTTCAGTTTTGAAAAAAAAAACAAAAAAAGAGGAAAAGGCACCATTAACCTTACCTGAAGCTTACCTACTATCCCTCCATCTTTATCTACACCTCTGGCATCATTCTCAAGCTCCAAACACAGGAAAACGATGAAGTTTCAAGGGGAGAAGCAGCTATAGGAGCTCCTATAAGAATCATGTAGCAGTTGATCCCATAGAAGTCCAGCACCAGGAACAAAAGAGTGCACATCTGCAGGTTGAAAAGGCACATGCAGCTCAACTCTAGCAAGGGAGGAACCTGCAAAATCACAACACATACATCAGCAAGCCGAGACAACATGCATGAAGGAAAATGAAGGCATGCAGTAGAGAAAGCCACAACACCTCACAACAAATACACTCGGATCACAGGTAAGTAACTAAATTACTCCTCTATCTACATTTGTGTAATTAGAAATCATATGAAGGCAACGAGATGGTTGAAATCAAAAGGTGGCCAATTAACTTGGCCACCTTCATGTAGTTGACTCCACTTCACCGAGATGTCACCCACACGTGCACACAGTCAACTCAAGCATAAGATGCCAAGGACAGGGAGTGGGAGGAAGAGTTAACTTCGATGCATTAATGAGGGATGATTACAAGGAGGGGCCATGATGACCAAGCATATGGGGACCAGGGGTACTAATTCGGGCAACGTACACCTTGCCATCTCAGCACTCATAACCGATAATATCCATAAAGGGTAATGAGCACTCCTCCCCGTGCATTCTCACCACCTTTTCTTCATTTCCTCCTCGTAACTCAGCCACACAACAGTCTTCTTGTGCCCCACAGCCTCGTAACCACCATCCTCCATCGATTTCCTCCATATTCTTGCTCTCGTCATTTTTTTACAGGAGCACTTACAGTAAATATACAAGAGCACCTATAGGAAATCTACAGGAGGGACAACGGGCTTCTACAGCAGGGGTAGTGAGTCATTTTGAAGGGAGAAAACAAGATTTTTGGCACGAATTTCAGTCTAAAGAGGTAGGGTTCGTGAATTTCCTCTGTTGAATATTTAAATGAGAAAGAATTAGTCTCAATTTGAGGATGAAATAAGTCTTTAGGAGGCTAGAAATACATAAAAATAATTTCTGTATTTTTTTTTAAAACACAGTCTCCTCTGTTTTTCTATTTCACTAGGAATTCATTGTCTCCGGCTCCATATTTGGTTTTCTAAAGAAGTACAAGCAATATGATAGGGAGGTTTATGAGAAAGGAGCCCACTAACTCCACTAGGCTCCATGCACATCCTCAAGTGGTGGACATATTCACAATGGCAAACTGGATGAATTTCTTTGAGAAATTTACAAGGTTTGATGATGAAATTGCCCAAGAATTTGCTCTCACTGTGGTCGCTCACACAAGAACTCATGCTATTGTAACCATTAGAGGCCTCTCCATTGAAATATCCCCTAAATTCATCAGTAGGGTCACTACCCTTCCTCTTGGGCTGCCTTGGAGTAAAGATAGAAACCAATTGGTCAAGTTGCCAAGAAGAATTTTTTCCAAGATAATGAAACACCTATTGAAGACAAAAATGGAATTAGGAGGGCTAGTATACCATATCCATAGGATGAGCTTAGCTACCAAATAATCAAATACATTTATTGTGAGGGGAGGCACAACATTTTTTATGGATATCATTTCAGAATCCTCCATGACTTGAGATATGGCATGGATACCCCAACACCTCAAAAGCTCAATATCCCTTACTTTCTCCTTCAGTCCCTCATTGACTCCAACACCAAGATACAAGCAGGAAATTCATAGCAGCTAGCTCACCATGGCCTAATAAAAATCCTAGTAGAAGAAGCCCTCCATACACTTACACTCCCTATAGCATGGGAAGTTTTTCGAAATATGATAGTTGAGGATGACATAAAGGCATTAACCTATGATGTCAGTCTTGTTGTCAGTGAGGAGGAAGAATAGCAAGGAGGAGAAGATGAAGCCAGTGGTGACATAGCAGAGCAAGAAAGAAAGGAGAAATAAAAGAAACAGAGGAGGGAAAAGTTGAAGGGACAAAAAAAGAGATGGAAGAGGGAGAAAAGGAGGCAGAGAGAGAGCAAGGAGAAGAGTCCCCTGAAACATTGGAAAGAGAAGCAGCAGCTGCCCTCACTGCCCTCAGTACACCAGTCAAGCCAAAGCAGAAGAGGAAAATAAAAACCTCCATGTATTTCAGGGCAAGAAAGAGCACAAGAATTAAAACAGGAAAACCTCATCCCTCCTCAAAGATTCCCATTACCATTGAAGATTCATCATCTGCCAAGGTGAAAGAATCTCCTTCCAAGACACCTATAACCTATGAAAGGGGGACTCCAAGATCTTCTACATGGAAGGGAATGGCAGTTCTACAAGACCCCAAACCAGACCTACAGGAAGCTGCAACAGTCCTACAAGAGACATTGTCCCAACTATACGAGACCCAAAAGCTTGAGAAAAAGGTAGGAGGACATCCAGAGATGAAAGAGGAAGCACAAGAGCTACAAGAACCTGACCCCTAGCCTAGCCTTGCCTCCTATTACAATCTACTTGAGGGAGGCAAGTTCATCCCATAGAAATTTTCAATTCCACTATTTTTCGAATTAGAGAAAGAGAGAATGAGAACACATATGTGGATGCAGATAGCCAAGTCCAAAGGAGTTGAGGACATTGGCCACATGGAAAACAAACTCAGGGAAATGTGCAGAGAATTGAGTGCTCTCAGAGATAGAGAAGCCATCACAAGAAGCCACCTTGAGAATGAGAATGAAATACTAAGGAGGCAGCTGCAGGAGAAAGAGACTCATTTGGCATGCATGGCTAGCTTATCCATGCAAGCATTACAATGTAGAACACCAACCAAGTCTTATGGCCTCTATCTGAAGGATCAATGGCTACAATTCCAAATAAACTTTGGCACAAAGAGGCACCATGCCTTTCCAAGACTACAGGCAATTCATGGATTTGTGTGACCAAAGCACCTCAGAGGATAAAGAAAAGATGGCAAAGATCTACCTACACAACATGGCCCTCACAGAGATGAATATGTGGGACCCCAATGCCAAGCTAGGGGATTCACAATTAATGGCCATGGCCTCATGGATGAACCATGAAGAATTGAGGACAACAAAAATGAAAATATTGTTGATAAAAGAGCTTAATGAACTATTAATGATAAGAGTTGAGCCATTAGATCCTATGGCACTCATCAGCACACACAACCTACTTGCCAATGGCCTTCAGATTGCCCCTAAATATCTAGCCAATCAGGCACAAGCCATTGCACACTTTGAAGATATGCAAAGGCTACTTGGGGATGACTGTGTGCATACATGCATGAGAAGATGGAACACCGTACCCCACAGCTTGTAGATCAGAGAATACCATTCCCCAATGAGGTTGAGGGAGGCATTGAAAAGGGTGCCAATGTATAAGCACTCCATGCAAAGGCTAAAGGTCAACTGGATTGGCCTCAAACTAAGTCCTCCACTACTATTAGGCATGTTGGAAGGCAGAAGAGAAGAAAAAGAGAAGGAGCAGTGGAAGGACATAGATAGAACAGTAGGATTTTGTGGAGAACATGAGCAAACCACATCAGAAGCCTGGAATGCTAGGGAGGCCACCAGGGCCATAAAAGATGAAGAGATTGACTAGGTTGCTTAGAGGATGAGCAACACCTTCAGTAGGGGGGTGATGATGAGCCTCATAAATGGGTAATTATATGGGCTCATTTTACCTCCTAACCTAGTCAAATCAACCATTATTTTAAGCTTATTATATAATTTTTTGATTATATTTATGCTTATAGGGTGAGTTGAGTTAGTTATTATGCCATGTGGCCTAACATGTATTTAATGCAGATTATTGATGGATTTCGAGGCCAAAGTCAAGGATCTAATGGCCAAACTGCAAAAATAACTCAAAGTAGATAGAGGAGAGGAGTTATAGGAGGGAATCCCCCTCATTTATTACTCCTCACTTCGAATTCCCCTTAATTCAGCTCGGAGTACAAGCAATCGAATCATGCACTAGAAGGCAGCCGAGAAAGTGGAAGATGATTGAGAGTTATCTCGAATTTTTGGAGCCAAGCCTCCCTGATTTTAAGGAAGTTATTGGTAGCTTCAGATATATAAGTAGAGAGGCCTAGGGCCTCACCAGGGTCAGATTTTTTGCTTGTGTAAACTCTGCTCAAATTTCGAGCTTATTATTTTGTGATAGTTTCATTTAATCTTGCTATTTTTTTTATAATGAAGATGTAATCCTTTTTGAGCTAGCACTGATTTACCTCAGAGGGCATAAGCTCTTGGCTTAGGGCCCAATCCAAGCAGCCAAACTTCTCTTTACTTGCATTTGTATGCTTTACTTCAGTTTGTAGATTGATTTGTTGTTAGATGTATTTTCCTTATGGTTAAGAATAGGTTGCTTTTGATGATTTAGTAGGTTGCTTCCATTGGTGCTTTCTGTAGCAGGTTAAGCAGTGATTAGAAAAGATTCAAAAGGCTAGAAATAGTGCCTTGGCCTCTCTTTCTCCCTCTGGGACCATGATTTGAGGCAAAGACTCTCTTGCTGCCCCAAAAACACAGATTTTCCTCATTCATAGGACTTCTAGTGTTTGAAGCTCTCTAGTAGATTGATAGCCCGATTTTTCTTTGCTTTAGATCTCCTTTATCATGTTCACTTCCTGATTTGCAATAGTCCTCTTTCATGCTTTCCTTTCTTGCAGCATTTCTCAGCATTTTGTTTCATACATCATAGTTTAAACCATTTTTATGCAAAACTTTGTTTTTCCTAGGATGCACCCATTTCCTTTGTTGCTTGATTTTCTTGGTTGGCTGTCAGCTTCTATGCAGCAGATCTCTTCCAGTAGTAAGCCACCTTACCAGCAATCATTCCCTCCATCTGATCCATGCCCTATAGGTCTCACAAACCTCACCTCAATTCTGCCCTAGTTTCCTTTATTTTCCATAGAACTTCTTCCTCTCCTTGAACAAACCCAATCATATTTCTCTCTCCTAGTGGTTCATGGTAGACCTTAGGCTCCCTAACACATCATCTCAACCTTCAACCACCTTTTCCACCCACTCTCACACCCTAAAAGTAGCGAAAATTTCTCTTGGCCTCCTCTTGTAGGCCTCCTGTAGTTTTCCTGTTTTCCTCCTGTAGTTTCCCTGTGTCCTCTTGTAGTTTTCCTGTAGGCTTTCTTTTGAAGGTCGAGTGTGGGAAAAGCCTTCAGAAGACCACCTAAGACCTCCTAGGACCCATCCACACCATCCTACATCCTCCCAGGCTCCAAAACTGCCCTCTAACGCCACCTGTTCGCTGCCACACTCATACACAATAAATTAGATGCATGATTAAATTCACATAAAAACACATAAAAATCCAAAAATATTATTTTCTGCTTATTTACTTCTATAAATAGCATGGTTAGATGTTTTTTACTTCCTTGAGTAGGTAATGGCATTTCTTTCATGGTTTTCATAGCATTTTTGGAAGAAGTAGAATTGGCTTGTGAATTAGGCTTTACTAGGTTTTGCTTTACATTCCAGTCTTTCTCCTTTTTGCAGTTAGAATATCATATGTAGAGTAATATTTCTTTCCTTTCATAACGCATAAATCTTCTTCTAAAATCTATAGAAGTTGGCTTGAGCTCCTAGTGATCTTGCGTCGGTTGACCAAGTGACAACCTGCAGTGAGAACTAGTACTTGTGCATACAGTATCGACGCTTCCAAGTTTCATACGAACTATCGGGTTGATAAAAGTAAAGTTGGAAGCCCAAGATTTGCAGCATTCTTGCTACAATACTGGCGCTCACCAAAACATAACTTCAATTAATAAATAACAACTATTGAAAATTGTTTACACGCAAAAAACAAACAAACTAGTTCGTGCAATGGTAACTTCTCTCTAAGAAGAGATGTGATGGTTGCATGCCTTCTAAAATGAGTTACAATGAGGATATGAGGCATTTTTATCATGAAGAAACAACGATAAACCCTGAACATCAAAAAACCTAACCCTAGGAGATAAAGAGCCAAAATTTTGCAGGCCCCGATGGGGTTAATTTGAATGTCAACTTCTCGGGGTCATAACTTTGGCATACGATCCCCGTTTTGCATGCATGATACCTTGTTAGAAATATTTATTCGGGGACAATTTTTTTTACAAAAAATGGTTAGCTAATGGCCCACATTTTCCCATTTTCCCAAAAACGTTGTTTAGGGCCTCAAAACAACTCTGGAAGTTCACGACCTCAAAAATTGCTAAAACTAAAAAGTACATTGGAAAATAGGAAACTAAAAGGAAAGAGTGTTGGGGGTCCAAGTGGAACAGGCAGGTGGATACCAATATCCATCTGAATCAGTCCTCCCCCATTAGGAATCAATGGTCCCCATTGTGTTGAGCGCCTCCATGAGATGGGTAAACTTATGTTAAACTTGGTCCCTAGTGAGCCACTTGCCTTGGTGCAGGAGTTCGTTGGCTTTGACAACTTGATACCATTGGATCCTCTGTTAGCGAATTTTCTTAATTTATGTGTCTATGATCTGATCAGTTGTGGCCTATTTAATGCAATTTGGGTTGAGCTCTATTGGCATCAGTTTCTCAACAATGCGTGATATGCCCATCAATGGTGGAAAGTATAGTCGAAGGTGGTCCACATTAAATATTGGCTGCAGTAAAAGGAATGGGGGAATACTTAGCTCGAACTCATTGTCACCCATAGCCTTGGTGATGGTGTAAGGCCGATATCAGAGTGGTTGAAGCCTTTTATGGAATCCAGTAAGGCTTTCTTTCTGCAAATGCAACCAAACTTTGTCGCCCACTTGAAACTTATGTGGCACCCAATGTTGATCATGACGTTGTTTGTATTTTTAATTGATTTTATCTAGTATATCATGAACCTACTGGTGGATATGTTGGATGCGTTCAATAAACCTAGTGGATTTATCAGCTTCAGACTAAACATGTGCAGATTCTTCCTGTGTAGGCGCAAGAGGCATTGAAACATCAATGGGACACAATGGTTTAAATCCTAGGCTCACTTAAAAGGGGTTGTGGCTAGTCGAAATATGGACAGATTTGTTATAGTTGTGTTTCACATAGGGAAGACTCTCATCCCATGTTCATGGATGCTTGGATTTGTACGTGCGTAGTATGTGCACTATCATCCTGTTGACAACCTATGTATGGCCATCAGTCTAAGGATGGAATGTAGTCAACTTGGTGAGTTTAATGTCCAACAAAAACCAGTGGATCAACCAGAAAGCACTCAGGAATCTGCTATCTCGATCTGATATAATGGTTTGTGGAATCCCAAAATGTATCCACACTCGTTCAAAGAAGAGTTTGATAGTTTCTTTTGTTAAGATATTCTTCTTGCAACCAGACAATATAGCCATCTTAGAAAATCTATCAATGACCAAAAATACACAGTCATTACCATGCTTGGTAGAAGGAAGGAAAAACATATAGCCCAAGGCGATGGACTCCCAAGGTTGGATAGGAGAAGGCATAGGAGTGCACATGCCTTACTTCTTAATGGTTGGCTTGGCAATGACACAGGAAATGCAGGATTTGATATATTTTTTAACCTATTTTTGGATTTTTTGGCTAATATAAATACTTTTGTAGTACTCCCATAGTTTTCTCCAAACCAAAGTGTCATGTGACCAAACTATAGTGCGCCTCCCAAATCAGCTTAGCACGCTCGCTTGAAGGAACACAAAGGTGCTCCAGGTAGCATAAAAATGCATCCTAGAGGTGGAATTATGGTGCTTGTTTTCCATCCATCACATTTATGTGTAGTTGTAGCCATCTAGAAGTCTCATGCCCACAAGAGTTGAGAACAATAGTCATTGCCACAACCAGGGGCAGACTGAGACAATCTACAACATTATTGGTGTTTCTCTTATTGTATTTAATGTTCAAATGGAATTGAGGCAGGTATGTGGACCATTTGTTAAGATGATCGTTATGCAACTTCTCTTGTGTCTACATAAATTGAAGAGGTCGGTGATCTATGTGGATGATCGTCTCCTTCCCCAGAATGTAATGCTTCCACTATTAGCGAGCCTACACGATGGAGTGCATCTCCTTTGTTGGCACTGATGTTGTGATGAGTTTTTTGGTTGGCATTAATGTCAACCTAATAGCATGGTGTTGGAGGTTGCTATGATGTTTTGATGAGGTGATAGTTGATGAATGTTGCATTAATTGTTGGCATTGATGTCAAACTTGGACTTGGTTTGGAGATGTTATGCATATACTTGGTTATTTGATGGTATTAGCTTGTGCATGGTTGTTGTCACATATGCTTGTGTTTTAGATGATTTGATGTTTTCTTTGACAGTTTTGATGGTTGATTGACTAACTAGGTCTCCATGCATATGATGCTTGAGGTGTTAATCTTGAGATGTGTCCTTGATGCTCCTGAGTTATGGTTTGGAGTTCTTATGATGTTTGAAGTTGTTTTAGAGGTTTTCATGATCCCATGTGCAGTTGAGCTTCATATTTGATGGCATTTGATACATTTTTTGCACTTATGTGTTAGTCCTTGCACTTATGGTGACTACTTCATGTATAAACTCTTCAAGAGGTTGCAGAGATGGTTTTGAGGTTTGTCATGGATTGGACAAGCTTTACAGATGTCAGATATGTTGAGAAAGAAGTTGGAGGCAGTTTCTCATTGAAGACCTTGTGTTTTTCCTTCATCCTTTGCCCAGTCGCACTGATGGTGGCTCATCAAAGTGATTGAACAGTCCAGTCGCTTGGAGGACAGCCTATGTAAGTGACCAAGTGCTCCAGTCAAGCTCCAGTTGTGTTGTGCAAGTGACTAGGCCTATAAGTGAAAATTATCTCTGGATTCCTCACGCTCCTCAACTATTTCATGATTTTATTTTAAGGAAATTAATTGTAATTTTATGGAGAAGCTTCTATTGACTAAATCAACTGGAGAATCAAGTGTTTGAGGTGTGAACACATTAATCAAGTGAGTACTGCAGAAGATGGAGAATTTATTTAAATAGAGCGCCTCTACCATTTGTGAGGTTACTCAATGCTCATATTGAAGAGTTGAAGTCTGTGTAGAGCCTAGAGGTTGAGTGCCCAATTGCAAAATAATTTCAGAGGCTAGTGCTTGTATTCAAGGCATGTTTCTATAATATATTTTGAGAGATTGATGACAAAGGAGATGAGGAGAGCATAGCTCCTTGGTTATGATTATTTTATTTGTATGTGTAGGGGCAAAGAGTTGATTTACACAGTTGTAGCAGAGGTTCATATTTATGTTGCTTATTTGTAGCTAATGTATTATGGTCATGTGTTTTGAGTTTGGTGTGTGGATGTGAAAGAGAACTATAAGTAGTTTAATTGATTATGTGATGATATTTTGAGATGGTGTTGTAGTGAATTGAGTTGAGTTGCAACCTTTATATTTGTAGATTTTAGGTTGTTTCATTAATTGGTGTTTTGGTATTCTTGAGTTCATTAGAGAATTAGTTGTTGTCTTATGTAGAGGTCGAGTTTGAAATATTGTGAAATGAGGCCCTAGAGTGATCAATAGATCAAGATATCTTGGTGAAGAAGGGATGGGTGTTCCTTACTTATGGGTGTAGGTAGCTTCAGTAGAGAAAGTAGCATTCTCATAGTTCAATGGTTGTTGGGCGAGGCTTTTAGGGGATATGAGTCTCGAGTGAATGGATGTTCACTTAGTTGATGTCATATGAGAAACTTCCTTGCAAGACATAGGCAATTATGATGATGTAAATTGATTTTCTTGATTAATAAAATTAGAAGTAGAGCAGTAGCAGCAGCTGTTAAAGGTGGTTTTTTCCCCAGAAGGGGGTTTTCCACCAGAGATCCTTGTGTCTTTTGTAGCAGCCCTAGTAAAAATTCATGTAAACATATATAAGACCAAGGTTATGGAACATGTATTCCAAGTTGAATGGTGAGAAAAAAATCCTAGTGGGTGTTCATTTCAGTTATTATGGCTAAAGGAAAATGGCAAATGATTTGGAAAGGCAAAATGAAATTTTTTGCAATTTATTAATGAAAATAAAGGAAATTATGAGAAAAAGAAGGCGAAAGGTCACAGGATGCATGTGACGAGGAAAATGAAGGAAAATAGAGGAAATTGAAGAAAATAGAGGCCTCATTGATAAAAAGGCTTATGAGGATCATTACATAGACTTTTGTCAGTTTAGTTTTGGAGCTATCTCTCTATTGTCTCTCTCACATACTCTTGGACACTTAGTTTTATTGGGCACTTCAATATTGGATCAAGGAAAGCAAAAAAGGTAAAGGGAAGCAAAGACCAAGCAAGGAAGAGCAGGATCAAGCGGCTACAACAATATTATTTTCCGATATCAAGTTGATGTATGATTTCCTTGATAGTTCTATCATGCATGGGTATGCATGTGTGTTCTTAGTTCTCTTGTAATGGACATGGATTTTTCCAAGTGTGACAATGTTCTTCAACCTTGACTTGCCATTTCCAGATAGACATGGTGTGATGGGTTCTCTTGTATTTGGTTGAGCTGGATTTCCAGATGGTTTCAAAACTAAGTGAGGTGGTCTCTAAAAGAAAGAACACATGGCCTAGTAATATCTGAACCAAACTCAGATTGCGGTAAATCGGATAATGTGTGACTTGGTGTGCAGGCTAGCAATCCTTGACCGGTGAATGGTAGGATATACAATAAGGCCTAGAGGTGTGTGCCCTCGATCAGGTCTAGGAATGCTTGGTCAATGAATGGTGGGATATACAGCAAATCCTAGAGGGTGGAGTCTTGATTTGGCCTAGGGATCCTCGACTGTCATATGTCAGGATGCACGTTAAAGCCTAGAGACTACGAGATAAGAAAATTGCTCACAATGTAGGTGGAGAAATCTAGTGGGATCCATGCCTTTTTAGGGCCTAGTGATCTGAAGGGGATTGTGGTAAAGCCTGGTTCTATTGATAAGGGTGAGGTCATTTAGCCTAGGGAAGCCCTTGTTGATATTGGTTATGAGTCCCACATTCATTTTTGGAATATCGCACAAGGGTGATTAGCTAAAAGAAAGATTTGGTTCATCCAATCTATGGTTGGGTGGTAAATGGATGTCCCAAACTTGGTTGGCTTATGCATTCATTAATAATATTTTCTTTTCCTTGTTATTTCATGTATAAATGTATTGGTTCACATGTTGTATTTATGGTTGTCGTATTCTTGTTATTTATGTAACCTTGTTATATGTGAGTTATAAGTATGTTTTATGACATTGACAATGTATGGCTCTTAACATGTTTTGATTGGTAAATGAATGGCTATTGAATGCATGACCCAATAGGTTTTTTTGCAACTGTTATGAGAAGACACCAGACCTTCTTGGTGATTTTCAGATAAGTATCAGACCATTATGTTCAAATCTGCAATTATAGCCTGTAGGTTACATGTTCACAATGTGTTCAATGAAATGTCTTTCATGGTTAGTCTTGGTTTTGTCAAGTCCTTGATCAAGTGTGTGTTAGAGGCCTTGTCTTGGTGTCATTTATTTTCTTGGAAAGTCTCATCAAGTTCTTGGAATTGGTCTGGAGCCTAACCCTGAAAAAGTGGCTTAAATCTCGCAGTCTCTAGCACAGAACTGGCTGAAAAAGAATACAGTCTCTCCCTTGTAGGCTTATTCGAGCGACTAGAGAGTTATAGTCACAACTGGGGGTTTAGTTCAGTGAAAGGCTAGGTTAACTCAGGGGTTGTGCACCTAGAGTGGTGGATTACCTCCTAGGGGTCCTGTAGCACCTAAGGGAGGTCTATAAAGGTTTTGTTTGTTTGTTCCACTTCCTTAATTATACTTAAGGAGTTGAATCGTATCATAGTAACTCTTTGTCACATGTTTACCCTAGTGGAATGGTTAGCTTGAGTAAATTTGGGAGGAGGGCATTACAGAGCAGTATCAGAGCGATTTCCATTCTCTTTGGGGAATGTCTGGTTTCTCTTCTCTTTGGGTGTTATTTGATACCACAGAGTGGTATTAGAGTTGTTGAAAATAACAACAAGAAATGATAAAAATAGGATCCAGAAATTCCAATTTTAGTTTGTCCTTGAATTAAAATTGTGAATTAAAATCGAATTTAGTCTCACCAACTACTTGGAAATAATTAATTAATTCATTATGGATTAATTAGTTGGAGAGATTCAAGTTAGAAATCTTTCTAAAGTCATGCAAGAGTTATCCCTTAAATTAAGGAGATAAGCCTTGAGTTAAGGAGATAAGATTGACTTATATTTGAGTTATAATTAGTTAACTCAGTTTACTGAGTTAAGTCCAGTTAAATTAGTTCCAAACTATTTGAGGAACTAATAGAGAGTTATCAGTCAGTTGATGCATGCATGCACTCAACTAGTGTACTCCAGATAACTGAAGATTCTCTCATCACAAACTCATGAATGTCTATTCTGAGAAAGAACCAATTGAGCTAAATGTCAAGGACAATGTACTATTAGTTGCATTTGTTTTCCTATAAAGGAAACTAATGCATGCAGTCAAGGTAAGGTTCTTTGAGGATTGTACAGTTCTGACAGTGTGTTAGAGCAGTGTGTGAGAGCAGTGTTCCACTGGGTGAAGGAGATCATCCCAGAGGAACTGAGCAAGGAAATAGGAGCTTGGAGGGTAGAGAGGAAGGCTTGTGAGAAGCTTTGATTGCCTGTGAACATCCAGGGGGATTGTACTAAGAGCTGGCTAGCTGTGAGAGCTAAGGCCTTGTATAATTCTTATGTATTTCCACCTTGTATGATAATACAGATAATGGGGTTTTTAGCTGAAGCTTTCCCCTGAGTATTTTATGTGTTTCATGTGCATTGATTCTTCTTCTTCTATTTATATGTGTTCATCTCGATCTTGTTCAATTTTAAGCTTCTGCAAAGCAAATTGATAGTAGAAGTAGGTTATAGTATTTTGCTTTGGTTATATTGCATTATCAGGTTAATTTGCAGGCAAATTTTCTACAGTGGTATAAGAGGTAGATTCGTAGAGAATTTGCAGAATTTCTACATGGTATCAGAGCTAAGTTTATCGAAGCAATCAGATACTGAAGAACACAGAGAAGAATTGACAACATTGCAGAAAGGCATAGTCAGCTGAAGCGCAAAGTTCAGTTGAAAGAGGCAATAACAGTTAAAGACTTTGATGACAGATGCATCATACTGATTAAGGCTAGATGTTTTTTGTTTCTAGAGTTGTTGGAGCAACAACACTAGAGATAAGTATTGCATGCATAACATTCCAAAGTTTCACGATCGGGATCGAGTTGAATTCCTTTCTTGTTGAGAGGGAGTGTTGAAAATAGCAACAAGAAATGATAAAAATAGAATCCAGAAATTCCAATTTTAGTTTGTCCTTGAATTAAAATTGTGAATAAAATCGAATTTTTAGTCTCACTAACAGCTTGGAAATAATTAATTAATTCATTATGGATTAATTAGTTGGAGAAACTGAAGTTGCAAGTCTTTCTGAAGTCATGCAAGAGTTATCCCTTAAATTAAGGAGATAAGCCTTGAGTTAAAGAGATAAGAATGAGTTATATTTGAGTTGTAATTAGCTAACTTAGTTTACTGAGTGAAGTCCAGTTAAATTAGTTCCAAGCTATTTGAGGAACTAATAGAGAGTTATCAGTTAGTTTATGCATGCATGCACTCAACTAGTGTACTCCAGATAACTGAAGATTCTCTCATCACAAACTCATGCATGTCTATTCTGATAAAGACCCGGTTGAGCTAAATTTTGAGGACAGTTTACTATCAGTTGCATGTGTTTTCCTAAAAGGAAACTAATGCATGCAGTCAAGGTAAGGTTCCTTGAGGATTGCGTATTACTAACAGTGTGTTAGAGCAGTGTGTGAGAGGGGCGAAGGAGATCATCCCAGAGGAACAGCGCAAGGAAATAGGAGCTAGGATGGCAGAGAGGAAGGCTTGTGAGAAGCTTTGATTGCATGTGAGCATCCAGGAGGATTGTACTAAGAGTTGGCTAGCTGTGAGAACTAAGGCTTTGTATAATTATTATGTACTTCCACCTTGTATGATAATACAGATAATGGGGTTTTTCACTAAGGCTTTCCCACGAGTATTTTATGTGTTTCATGTGCATTGATTCTTCTTCTTCGTGTTATATGTTTTTAGCTTGATCTTACTTAATTTTAAGCTTCCACAAAGAAAATTGATAGTAGAAGTAGGTTATAGTATTTTACTTTGGTTATATTGCATTATCAGGTTAATCTACAGGTAGATTTTCTATAGTGGTATAAGAGGTAGATTTGTAGAGAATTTGCAAAATTTCTACATGGTATCAGAGCTAAGTTTATCAAAGCAGTCAGATACTAAAGAGCGCAGAGAAGGATTGACAATAGTGCAGAAAGGTAGACTCAGCCGAAGCACAAAGTTTTCAATTGACAGAGGCAATAGCAGTCAGAGACTTTGATGATAGATGCATCATACTGATTCAGGTTGGATGTTTTTTTGTTCTGGAGTTGTTGGAGCAATAACACTAGAGAAAAATGTTGCATGCATAATATTCCAAAAGTTCATGATCGGTATCAAGTTGAATTCCTTTCTTGTTGAGAGGGAGTGTTGAAAATAGCAACAAGAAATGATAAAAATAGAATCCAGAAATTCCAATTTTTGTTTGTCCTTGAATTAAAATTGTGAATTAAAATCGAATTTAGTCTCACTAGCTGCTTGGAAATAATTAATTAATTAATTATGGATTAATTAGTTGGAGAAATTCAATTTACAAGTCTTTCTGAAGTCATGCAAGATTTATCCCTTAAATTAAGGAGATAAGCCTTGAGTTAAGGAGATAAGACTGATTTATATTTGAGTTGTAATTAGTTAACTCAGTTTACTGAGTTAAGTCCAGCTAAATTAGTTCCAAACTGTTTTAGGAACTAATAGAGAGTTATCATTCAATTGATGCATGAATGCACTCAACTAGTATACTCAAGATAACTAAAGATTCTTTCATCAGAAACTCATGTATGTTTATTCTGAGAAAGACCCAGTTGAGCTAAATGTCAAGGAAAATTTACTATCAGTTGCATGTGTTGTCTTATAAAGGAAACTAATGCATGCATTCAAGGTAAGGTTCCTTGAGGATTGCACAGTTCTAACAATGTGTTAGAGCAGTGTGTGAAAGCAGTGTTCCACTGGGTGAAGGAGATCATCCCAGAGGAACTGCGCAAGGAAATAGGAGCTCGGAGGGTAGGGAGGAAGCTTGTGAGAAAGCTTTGATTGTCTGTGAGCATGCCAGAGGATTGTTTACTGAAATATGGCTAGCTGTGAGAGCTAAGGCTTTGGTATAATTCTGATGTATTTCCACCTTGTATGATAATACAAATAGTGGGGTTTTTAGCTGAGGCTTTCCCCTGAGTATTTTATGTGTTTCATGTGCATTGATTCTTCTTCTTCTGGTTATATGTGTTTAGCTTCATCTTTCTAAATTTTAAGCTTACACAAAGAAAATTGATAGTAGAAGTAGGTTATAGTATTTTTCTTTCGTTATATTCCATTATCAGGTTAATCTACTTGTAGATTTTCTACAGTGGTCTAAGAGGTAGATTTGTAGAGAATTTGCAGAATTTCTACATGGTATCAGAGCTAATTTTATCAAAGTAGTCAGATACTGAAGAGCGCAGAGAAGGATTGAAAACAGTGCAGAAAGGTAGAGTAAACCGAAGCGCAAATTTTTTAGTTTACAGAGGCAATAACAGTTAGAGACTTTGATGACAGATGCATCATACTGATTCAGGTTGGATTTTTTTTTTTTGTTTCTGGAGTTGCTGGAGCAACAACACTAGAGAGAAGTTTTGCATGCATAACATTCCAAAGGTTCACGATCGAGATCGAGTTGAATTCCTTTCTTGTTGAGAGGGAGTGTGGAAAATAGCAACAAGAAATGATAAAAATAGAATCCAGAAACTCCAATTTTAGTTTGTCCTTGAATTAAAATTGTGAATAAAATCGAATTTAGTCTCATCAGCTGCTTGGAAATAAATAGTTAATTCATTATGGATTAATTAGTTGGAGAAATTCAAGTTAGAAGTCTTTCTGAAGTCATGCAAGAGTTATCCCTTAAATTAAGGAGATAAACCTTTAGTTAAACAGATAAGATTGAGTTATATTTGAGTTGTAATTAGTTAACTCAGTTTACTGAGTTAAGTCCAGTTAAATTAGTTCAAAACTATTTGAAGAACTAATAGAGAGTTATCAATCAGTTGATGCATGCATGCACTCAACTAGTGTACTCGAGATAACTGAAGATTATCTCATCAGAAACTCATGAATGTCTATTCTGAGAAAGAACCAGTTGAGCTAAATGTCATGGACAATGTCCTATTAGTTGCATGTGTTTTCCTATAAAGGAAACTAATGCATGCAGTCAAGGTAAGGTTCCTTGAGGATTGCGCAGTTCTGACATTGTGTTAGAGCAGTGTGTGAGAGTAGTGTTCCACTGGGTGAAGGCGATCATCCCAGAGGAACTGCACAAGGAAATAGGAGCTTGGAGGGTGGAGAGGAATGCTTGTGAGAAGATTTGATTGCCTATGAGCATCCAGGAGGATTGTACTTAGAGCTGGCTAGTTGTGAGAGCTAAGGCTTTGTATAATTTTGATGTATTTCCACCTTGTATGATAATACAGATAGTGGGGTTTTTAGCTGAAGCTTTCCCCTGAGTATTTTATGTGTTTCATGTGCATTGATTCTTCTTCTTCTAGTTATATGTGTTAAGCTCAATATTTCTCAATTTTAAGCTTCCACAAAGCAAATTGATAGTAGAAGTAGGTTATAGTATTTTTCTTTGGTTATATTGCATTATCAGGTTAATCTACAGGTAGATTTTCTACAGTGGTCTAAGAGGTAGATTTGTAGAGAATTTGCAAAATGTGTACATGGTATCAGAGCTAAGTTTATCAAAGCAATCAGACACTCAAGAGTGCAAAGAAGGATTGACAACAGTGCAGAAAGGCAAAGTCAACCGAAGCACAAAGTTTTCAGTTGACAGAGGCAATAGCAGTCAAAGACTTTGATGACAGATGCATCATACTGATTCTGGTTGGATGTTTTTTTGTTTCTGGAGTTGCTGGAGCAACAACACTAGAGAGAAGTGTTGCATGCATAACATTCCAAAGGTTCACGATCGAGATCGAGTTGAATTCCTTTCTTGTTGAGAGGGAGTGTTGAAAATAGAAACAAGAAATGATAAAAATGGAATCCAGAAATTCAAATTTTAGTTTGTCCTTGAATTAAAATTGTGAATTAAATTCAAATTTAGTCTCACCAGTTGCTTGGAAATAATTAATTAATTCATTATGGATTAATTAGTTGGAGAAATTCAAGTTACAAGTCTTTCTGAAGTCATGCAAGAGTTGTCCCTTAAATTAAGGAGATAAGCCTTGAGTTAAGGAGATAAGATTGAGTTAAATTTGAGTTGTAATTAGTTAACTCAGTTTACTGAGTTAAGTCCAGTTAAATTAGTT
>APFE031003651.1:99574-117092 GCA_000404065.3 Pinus taeda | reverse complement strand
TAATAAAAATAAATAAGAAATCATATATATAAGTGTCGGCTTCTTCATAAAAATTAGGGATCTAGGTTTATTTATACCCAGGTCGAAAGGCTCTTCTCTCAATAAGCTTTCATTCATATTCTATCTAATTTAGTCCTAATGATGGACCCTCTTTGGGGTTTGAAACGTCGACAGAATGAACACGACACTGTGGATAATGTGGATCATGCCACTGCAAAAAACCTAAATTATATTTTTTGGTGGTTTTCAAGGGTTTTCTTGTTGGTTTTTTATGGTTTTGTAGGTTTATTTTTTGTGGTTTTCAGGGGTTGTTTTGGTAACCTTTTGTGGTTTCCATGGTTGTTTTGTGGTATTTTTATGGTAGGTTTTATTTCAAATTTTCCCTTGATAGCTTAGGGTATCGACTAAGGTGTTGGATTCTTGATTGGGGAAGATTTTAAGTCTCCATTGCTTGTTTTTCATTTGGTTTTGGGAAGTGAGCTATGGATTCCGTTCATTTGGTGGAACCATTGTGTTGCATACTTCTAGGGTGGAGATTAAGCCTTTGGATTCCTAGAGTATGTGTGTGTCTATTAGACAGCTAAAGGGTGGAGGTAGTAGGCCTATGGATTCGTTGTGCATTGGTTGGCTGCTAGGTAGCTAGTGGGTGAAGGTAGGAGGACCTTTAGAGTCCCTACTTCAACCAACAATTGGTGTATATTCCCTTGAGCAAGACCACCTCATTCTCTAGAATTTGTTTTAGGGGTGAAAACTACAAGTATGCTTGGTTGTATCTTGTCTATGGTTGGGTGGAGAGTTGTAGCCCCTAATTCAACTTCCCATCTTCAACACATATCCAAGATAAGTATTATCATGTATAACCTTGTATGAAATCTAAGTTAAATTATGAATGAATTATACACTAATAGGTTGCATGGAAAGCTATTCATTTTCTTGTGATTATATGTATAAATTGATGATTGTGATTCACATAATGAGGTGAATGAATAATCTCATGACATGATCAGTTCTACACTGACATCCTGGTTGTAGGGATTCATTCCACTATGAAAGTGTTGAATTACACCGGTCATTGTAATTACGTAATTAGTGTTAAATAATTATGGGGAATGATTTATAATCTTGTGATTTATAATCTTGTATTAATTGCATTGAACTGCTAAACAATTCTTAACATAGTTTGTTGTATGCCAATTGGTCCATTCAAGATTGAAGGGAGGGAGGTTGTGTTTCCATCCCTTATAGTCACATCCTTTCATCTAATTAGATATGCATGATATGATAAACCTTGTTCACTTATTTGCCTGGATGATAGGGTTGTCGAGCTAAGGAAAGTATGTTTCTTACCCTATTAATGAGTTGTTCCAACTCTCTATGCATTTGGGAAAAAAACACACTTGAGAGTGTTATTATTTGGTACTTTTTTAATTATTGGTTGTTCTTTCAAGGTGTCTCTCAAATTTTATGGACTTATTGGAAAAAACAAGTGATGGTAGCAATGCTTGAACAACCTAAAGAAATTGTGGAAAAACTAAAGCATTGAATGTTATTAAAAAAAAGGAAAAGAGAACAAGTTGAAAATAATTTTTTGGTTAGTAGGTTAGCCAGGTTGGAGGTCAAGAGGTCATCCAAAAGGAACAAACCTCAGTAGGCTTCACCTCGACCTAGGGCATTTGGACCATGTAGTCAATCGCCCATAGTTTGGCCAAGTTGGGGGGCTAGTACGGTCGACCAAGTCGGGGTCGAGTCAGTCTTGGCCCAAATTTTTTAGAGGACACAGAGAGAGGTCGAGTCGATCCCTAGGTTAGGGATTAACCCCTATATTGAATCAACGAGTTGTAATGTAGAAGGAACCGACCTCTGAATTTCCCAGGAGTTGAGTTCCTACCACGAACACCTGTCCACTATGGTAGTGTGGGCATGTTAGGTGCCACATGGGCCATCTTTCTACTACTACAAGGAAGTCGTGATGACATGGTGGGGTGCAAATAACATATCTTTAAAGGGTCATAAATTTTCATTTGTATGTCAGATTGAGATGAAATTATATAGTTAGAATCATCTAGATGAGATTAATGCAACAATAATATCCATTTGAAGTTTCAAGGAAGTTGAAAAAAGTCAAAATTTTAGATCTCGTTCTGATAATTTTACCTTGGGAGTTAGGTCAACATAGTGACCACCTCCTAACTCTAGTTGAGTCCTAGGGTTAAGGAGGGGTTGTGTCACACTGTGTGAGACTAGGCGACTAAAGGTCAATCTCTTGAGCTTCTTCGTAGGAAATCCATTGGCCTTTCATCCATTTTGTATGTCAACTTACAAGTAAGTAAAATATGGTTAATTACACATTCAAGTGCATGTACATTAGTTAATTAGTCTCTGTGTACTCCATTTTAATCTTGTCCATATTATTTTTATCCTTCTTAGTTTGCTTTATAGACTCATCTCCTTTTAATGTGGCTTCCACGATCCTTGCCTCTATAATTTGAAATCATGCTATGACTTGGGGTTTTAATTAAGTTGCAAAAATAATCTCAATATAGAAGAAAATTTCAACAAATAACCCCTATCCTATCTCACATTAAGAAGGGTTTTTTGTTGTAGAATTCATCTCCTTTACAAAAACCCTTGTTTTGATTCCATTTTCATTATGAGTATCTCTTATTATAGTTTAATCTCTGTATGGGCCTAAGGACACAACTTCTCAACCATAAGAAAAAGCTTGAGGGTATTAACCTGAACTACTTAAAATTCCTTTCGACTAAATATTTGTTGTTTTGTAGCTCCTAGAGGCAACCCCTGGGTTGAGGAAAGGTCAGTGTGTAGGACATCTTATTCTCTCTTGAAGGTGAATCAGTGCTACTCAAGATATAAATATAAAATGATTTAAAATTTTGGCTCAATTACCCTTCTCAGAGGAAAATTCAATATACACTTAAACAATATATATATCATTTCATGGAATAAATGTTTAGGTCTGGTGGTGCACACACAAAAAATACAACTTTATTGGTCATTGCAGTAAATATGGAGAGGAGAAATATAAGGAAGGAACCTAGTGTAGAGAGTTGGACAGAGATAGAATCCTATGCAATAAATCCTAGTAGAATCATGAAAAAGTTAAAAGAAATGAAATGAAAAAATTATGGAGTGAATTTTAAGGCTATCAAGTCATCCTAGGGGTTGCCTGCATACTCTCTACATTGCCTGCATTGCAGTATCAAAGCCTTAACATATGATAAACCTATTAAGATAAACATTACGAAATCACAAAATTTTGATGCTTTTAGCCCCTTTATGCTTAACCCCCTTATTGCATTTCCTCTACGGGACTAGGATCCATTACCAACGACCTAGCACTTAGGTGCTAAGGCCTTTAGAATCCTATCAGGGGCCTATCTCCTAGTGTATTCTCTCTTTGACTTTGGTTTTTCTGAGCTCCATGGCCAAGTTCCAACCACATTGGAAGCCCCAACATATTATAATGTTTTCAAATATCAATTAGGACAGGGGTTACGAGATCTACATTCTTCGATATACTTACCTAAGAGGTAATTTCCATTAGGAAACCTTAAAACACTAGGTGCTAAGGCCTACTTTATTCCCTTGGTCCTTTAGGTCCCCATGACCAAACACCAATCACATCAAAAGCACCTTTCATCGTAATTTTTTTTAAATGATTTTACACTGAATTTTTGATATCCACATCCACGATATGGTCTATAACACTTGGGTGCTCATCCCTGATTTGTGCCCTTGGTTCTTTGGGTCCTCATGACCAAACAATATTCAACATCAGATCCCCTTTCACCAGAACTTTTTGAAAATTCTTTTACACTTTCGTTCCAATATCCACATCACTAATATGGTCCATAAAACTTTGGTGCTCTAGCCTAATTTGTGCCCTTCATTCTTTGGGTCCTCATGAAAAAATGTCATTCAAAATAAGAACCCCTTTCATCAGAACCTTTTCAAAATTATTTTACACTAGAGTTATGATAACGACATCCTCGATATGGTCCATAGCACTTGGGTGCTCGGCCCTGCTTTGTGCGACTAGTTCTTTAGGTCCTCGTGACCAAACAACATTCAACATTGGAGCCTGTTTCATCAGAACCTTTTCAAAATAATTTTATAATTGATTTCTAAAATCCACATCCCCTATATGGTCCATAGCACTAGGATTCTCTACCCTACTTTGTGTCCTTGGTTCTTTGGGTCCTCATGGCCAAACACTATTCAACATTGGAGCCCCTTTTATCGAAACATTTTGAAAAATAATTGCACATGAGATACGAGATTTACTACTTCTGATATACCGACCTTCAAGATGATTTCATGTTTATGTCGTCATTACCTATGGTGCATCCTTAGTGGTGACACATGTCACACAAAGTTTCCCCATTAGGTCACCCAAAAATGTTGAAACTAAATTCTATGTTCCCTCCATACTGCCATGTCATGTTAGCATCATCTGCCTCATCTACTTCTCATAGCCAATCACATGTTTTCATATGTAATATTGGAGGAGAGAGATAAGGGTCCCTCAAGTACTTGGTTTTGCAAAGGATTTCCTTTATAAAATTTATTCTCTACAACCCTTGGCGCTTTCAAAGGAATCCAACTGTTAAGGAGCTATGAGGTTCTAATCTTTGAAGTTTTGAACCTCCGAGGTTCTCGCCTACTCTGATTTTCATCCTTCCAATATCAAGTTTCGATATGACCAACCTTTTGATATCAGGTTTTGATATGTTTCCTACTCTCACCCTTGTCGATATCTAATGTTCTGATGATTGGATCCGAAAATTTTGGCTCTCCCTTTCCATTTTGGCTTCTGACTTTTGAATTTTGGCTCTCCCTTTTTATTTCGGCTTCTGACTTCTGAATTCCAGGTCTCCCTTTTCATTTTGTCTTTCGACTTCTGAATTTTAGCATCTAAATTTCAGCTTCCAAATTCCAGCTTTCCATTTTCATTTCCCTTATGACTTCTGAATTTCGGCTCTCCCTTTTCATTTCCCTTCTTACTTTTGAATTTTAGCTTCCGAATTATCACCTCTCCCTTTCGCATTTCCCTTTGGTATAGCTAGATTGCACTTTTTGTTCTCTGTACTAGGGATGAAAAATATGAACATTTGACACAAATACAAGATGGTATGAAAAATAACAAGATTGGCTCCAATTGGGGGCAATGTATTGGAAGAAATGCATTGAGAACCTACAGATTAGTGTCTCTATCTATTGGGCATGTAGTAATTTTATTAAAGTGCATAAAAGGTAAAAACAAAAGCAGTAAGAACTTAAAACATTATTGGTATGTAAAATGGTTCACCAATATACATAGTGAATGAAAATGGACCTCTTTAATGTTGAAAATAGAGTTGAGAAACTACCCATTCATAGGCAGTTCAAGCACCTCACCATCCAAGTTTTCTAATAAGGAAGTGTTGTTTCCTTTTCTTTAGATATATTGAAATGTACAAATCATAAGGGATCAAAATTCCCATGCTTTCCTTTTTCCTCTCTCTTAAAATTCCATCTGAGCACCAATTCTCTTGGCTTTAAGGATCTATTCCTTTCCTTTTTGTCAAAAAGATCCTTCATCTTTTCCTGATATTTAATCAGATTTTGAGTTACCTACCCTCTATTTTTTTTGCAGTTATACCAGTTGATTTATCCTTCCAGTCAGAGAATTAGGCTCCTCCTCAACATCCTATATAATTTTAACCACTAGCATGGCTAGTTGGATAGTGAAAATTGTAGCCTTTCTATATACCAAATCAAAAAGGAGACTTCCCAGTTGACTTCTTAGTCATAATATTGTTGGCCTATAGAGAAAAATTTTGTTGTGAGTCCTAGCTTTTTTTATTTTTAGATATGGCCTTTTTCAGAATCCTCACTAGAGTTTTATTTGAGCATTCAACCAGTCCATTTCCCTACAGATAGTAGGTGTTGCAGTGTCCCACGATGATGTTGTACTTTTGGCAGAAACTAAGAAAATTTGTCAACTTAAATACTTGAACATTGTAAGTGATAATCCTTCTTGGACCACCAAATCTAGCAAGGATATTCTCCTCCATAAACTTAATGACCACTACATCAGTTTCATTTTTGGCCGGGATGGCCTCCACACATTTTGTGAAAGAACCAACGGTTGTAAGTATCTATTTTTTTTGAATGCTCATTGATGGATGTATTTGTCCTATGAAGTCTATCCCCCATTCCCTAAAGGGCTCATCCACAAAAATAGGGATCAAGGGGAGGGGTGCTAACTTATGCTTCTTAGAAAAATTATAACATTTTTCACAAGACCTAACATATGTATGAACCTAACTAAATAAATTTTCCCAATATAAACCAACTTTGAGGATTTCATGGGTGGTGGCTCTACAACTATAATATCCCCCATGCACAATTATGGAATTCATTAATCACCCTGGGAATCTCCTCTTCTGCCAGACATAAAAGAAAAATCCCCATCGGGTCCTTCCAATATAGCTAGTCATTTTAGATAACAAGCTTTTGAGCTTGTAGCATCAGGGCCTGTATTTAACTTTTTCAAAATTCAAGGGACATTCCAAAAAAAGTAAATAATGGACAAGATACTTAGGCCACTTTGAGACTAGGTATTTCATCTGGATCTTTTGTGTTGAGGTTTCATATTCTTTTGTACCTTTCTCCCCTTCTTTCTCCTTTTTCATTTGCTAGCAGGTTTTTTCCCAAGGCTTGGTAGTTAGCTTCAGACAATATTTTAGCTAATACCTTCCCCTTGATCAAATTAGTGGGTTTGATATCCATATCATTTTCTTGAATATTGGCAATCCATTTTCCTCTCTTGCCTTCACTGTCACCCTGTACAAGCCTTCTTTCACAACAACCATATGGACATAAGGAACTATATTGGATTGTTGTACATAAATATGAAAATCCCTTAGAGCCATGACTAAGGCACATGCCTGTTTTTTGAAAATATTGTATTTTAGCTCAACATCTTGCAACACCTGGTTGAAAAATTCAATTGGCTGCTCTTGTTCTTCACTATTTTTCTGCAATAAAATAACTACCATTGTGTTAGGAGAGGAAAATGACAAAATGAGGAATGGCCTTAAATAACCTGAGCTAGATAAGACTAGGGCTTTTGAAAATATTTTTTAATTCTAGAGAATGACTCCTATAGTCCACTTGACTTCTCTATCCTTCTTCAACATTTCTGTGATTTCCTTGACAATTTCAACATAGTTTTGTATAAATATCTATAAAAAATGTATTATACCCAAGAAAACTTGGATTTATTTCCTATTATGTGGTAATGGAATATTGTTAATAGCCTCCACTCTTTTGGGATCAATATTCACTCCTTCCTTTGCAATAATTTGGCCTAGTAACTTCCCTTCACTTAAAGAAAACAATGATTTCTTAGGGTTTAAAGACATGCCATATCTCCTGCATTTTTCGAAAGTGAGCTACAAGTCTTTAATGTGCTCTTCATCTATTTTTTAGAAAACAGTGATGTCATCCAGGTAAATCACTACAAGTTTATCCCACTCTCTAACAAATTCTATATCCATTTCTCTTTGGAAAGTAGCTCCAACATTTATGAGGCCAAAAGTCATTCTGACATACATAAATATTCCCAAAGGTGTAGTAAAAGTTGTCTTCTTCTGATCCCTAGGGTGTTAAACAACCTGATTATATCCAGAGAAACCATCCATCATGGACATTCAAGAAGACCCTACTACTTTATGCAGAATGTAGTCCATATTAGGCAGAGGGTAGTTATCTTTTAGTGAGACCTTATTCAAATTTCTGAAATCTACACATAGCCTTATTTCCCTATTTTTCTCCCTAATCGAAACTAAATTTTCCACCCAATACGAGTACCTCAAAGGCACAATAATCTTAGAATGTAACAATTTCTTCACCTTCTTTTCAATTGATGGGAGTAACAGAGGGTTAACCTTCCTGAGCTTCCGCATATATGGATTCACTACAGTTTTTAAAGGAATTTTGTGTTTTATGAACCTAGTGTCAAAAGTATTCAAATAATCATATGACCAATAAAACACATCCATATATTCCTTAAAAAGGTTAATATACCTTTTTTTGTATTCTTTAGGAACTTCTTTAGCTAATATTATTATTCTAGGAACTTCTTCTGTGCCAATATTACAAACCTCCACCTCTTCCTGAAGCTCTTGTTTTTTTGGTTTAACAACCACATCGTTTGAGTTGAAAATCCTTTCCAATGGAACCAACCCTATGGGGATGGTATTTCCCTTTAGTTGAAATATTTTGTGACCAACAACATATTCCTCCATAAACTTGACCTGTTGTTCATTTTTTTATTTCCTCATCCTTCTGATTAATTACTGAGTTTGAAAATTCTCCAATAACCTCCATAAAGTGTTCGATTTGTTCCTCGTATTCAGACACCTGTTAGTGATTCACATTGTTTTGTACTAAAGGTCAGTACCTTACCTCAAATTCATATTTGAGTAAGGGGTTTTGAGGGGGTTTGAAATTACTAGCAGAAATTGGCAAAGAGTCAACTATCCTATTTCGCTCTCTAGGAAATAACTGAATATTGAAGGCTAGGACAAAGTTTTCAATCAAATCCCATACCTTGTTCCTATAGGACTTCAATCTTGGATGCTTGGCTTTACATTGATTTTTTATTTTGTTTACCACTAACTCTGAATCCCCAAACATAGTCAAGAAACCAATGTTAAGGTTTTTGGCATCTTGCATCCCCAACAATAAAGCTTCATATTCAAAAACATTGTTTGTGGCCTCAAACTCCATCTTAAAAGAGAGAGGGATCAAGCTACCTCCTGGAGATACCAATAACACACCTGCCCTATTTCCTTCCTTAGAATAAGCACCATCAAAATACAATTTCCATACCTTGTCATGCTCCAATGATTGTTTACTCAACTAAGTCGTACATTCTACTTGGGTGTCTCCCATGATTTACCATATTCTTTTAATGGCAGACAAGCAAAATCCTTCTCTTTACCATACATAGGGGCATTGTTTGAGCAGTCTGCCTTTGTAACTATCTTTACAAATCTAGATTCCATGTATAATTGACACTCCTCTCTACCAAACATAGGAATGGTAGCATAAGTTAGATGCATTTTAATGGGACCCTCAATTTTCATTCCCCATGAACTGGACAAAAGCATACCAAATATTGTAGGTATGTCAATTGCTACAATATCTAGTACTACACTTTTTACTAGGATTTGAACGAAATTGACCATTGGATCCTTGATCATACACAAGCATTTTACTCTTTTGGAATCAAAGGAATATAGATATTTTTATGATTTTGTTATTTGTAGTCCCAACTATTCCATCATAGGCTATGGAATTAAGTTATGAGATGCTCCAGAGTCAAGCATACAACTATGTAGTAGCAGCTCATGAATCACCAAGGTGACATAGAGTGGGGGTGTGGAAGGGTCTTGCTCCTCCACATACATTCCAAACACAACCATATGCCCTTCTTCTTGAAGGTTATGTCTATATTGCAAGGGAGTAGTGGTGGGTGAACTCAAACTAAGACACTTGAGCTTTATAATTGGGTTGTTTCAATAATTCAATCAAAGGGAGATCTACATTTACTTTATCCAACTATTTTTGAAGACTAAATGCAAGGGATTCCTATCAATTTTAACAGACTCAATAGCTTCTTTGTTCTCATTACAGATTGGCTTTATCTAGGGGAAATTACTCATTTTTGGAGGCTCTAGAATCATTTGGAATAGGATTAGAGGATTCCTTTTTGGTTAGTGAGACAGGGTTGAGTGGTTTTTTCCCTTTATCTACTAGCTTAGGGAGACTTGGACAGTTTCTTCATTATGATCTTTCCTTATGGACCTTTTCCTAGATGACCTAAGATCATATTTCCTATGTAGTTGGGACTACATGAAGTCAAAAAATGGTTTACAATAATTATCTATCTCATCATCATCTAATGGGGTAGTGAAATCATCCCCTTCTCCTTCATGTGCTTCTATTTCATCTTCTTCCTTTCAGAGAGAAGAGAGCTAGTTTTCTTGAAATTTTATAGTTTCTTTGACAATATACTCAGGATCATCTTCTAAATGTATAGGAGGTTGAATATGATCATGTTCATCCTTTCTCTCCATTTACAAGAGATACAAGGGTCACTTCATATAATGGGGGTTAAAATTTCTGTTAGGAGCTGGTTGACTCTTTCGAGGAGGGTTTTTGTTCTCCAACCCCAGTTTTACCAGTTTGTTAGAAAAATTCCTTATCATCTTGTTCATCTCCTCTAACTTATGTTCTTGAGTTTCCTTTACATGGCCTAAAGAATTGGCTTCTTCCTTTCCCATCCTCCTCTCACCATATTCAACCCTCCCTTTCCACTTTCCTGTGGAGGTGAAATTTGCTTCAACTTCTAGGGCACTTGTTTGGATTTGGTCCAGAGTATGAGACTTTGCATCTCTGAGAGTAAACCCAAAATCTTGTTCAAAGGCTCTAGAAATAACCACTTTGGTAGCAACCTATAGGGGTCTAATTTCAGTAGGAAGGATATTATATAGTTTATTAAATCTCCTTATAAATTTTGAGACATCTTCATTATGATTTTTATTCATTCCTTTAAAATCTATTAGGATATACCCATTATCCCTCTTCTCACCCCATTTCTACATGAAAGAGTTCTTCATATCCTCCCAAGTATTAATAGAGTCATTAGGTAGTATCTTGAACCATTTCCTGGCCTCTCCATCTAAATACTGAACAAAAAGTCTTAGGACTATGTCTAGATGTTCCACATTCAAATTCTCAGCAAATGCACAAAAGTCTTTATATTCTTTTGGGTTAAAATATCATCATCTCCAGTGAACCTCAACAGGAGTTTAAGGTAGTCTTGTGGCATCCCATTCATAGGTTGTGGCATGTTGAGTGGAGAATACTATTGAGTAGAAAACTAGGGACAAAAATGTTTTACGATGGGGGTGATACAAGATTTACCATAGGGCCTTGTTGAGAAGTTGTATGAATTGTAGCTAATAGGAGATGAGATGGAATGTTAGAAGTGCTCTAAGTTAGACTATTTATGAGGACATATTTGACTTCTTCAAGTTCTAGGAAGGTATGGAATGTGAAAGGAGGTGTATTGGCAGAAGCCCCTTCAGATTTGACTCTTGAGGGAAATGGCTAAACAGATGGCAATGTTGTTCAGAATATTCGAAGGCTTTGGAGGAGGACTTAGGGTAGTTTATCTTAGCTTTCTGAGAGCTGGAAGTTGAAACTTAGGGAAATGATATCATAGGATCTAGAGTAATGGAAGTCCTATCTTTCCAAGCCCTTCTAGATATGATTTTTTCTGGGTCGAATACAGGGGGAGTTTTTTGCTGAGAGATGTCAGAATTGAGGCCTCTTGAAAGCCAAGGTGATCAAATGAATATTTAAATTGTGGAGTCACCAAGGTGAGAGATATTCAATCCACACCCCTTCTTACTCACCTAATTGAGGAGTGTACAAGTGTCATACATAGGGAAAATATTGTGATTCGGTCCCTAACAATGATGCCATAAGATGTTGAAGATGAAACAATGCTACTGAGTCAAGAGATAAATGTAAAATGATTTAAAATTTTGGCTCAATTACCCTTCTTAGAGGAAGATTCAATATACACATAAACAATATATATCATTTCCAAGAATAAATGTTCAGGTTTGGTGGCCTAGACACAAAAAATACATCTTTATTAGTCATTGCAGTAAAGATTGAGAGGAAAAATATAACGAAGGAACCTAGTGCAGAGGGCTAGATAGACACAAAATGCTATGCAATAAATCCTATTAGAATCATGAAAACGATAAAGGAAATGATGTGCATAAACTATGGAGCACATTTTAAGGCTTTCAACTCGATATGTCATAGGTACTTTATGCTACAACATAAAATAAGTAAATCTATGATTTAATAGTGAATCCAACAAATACAAATTACAAAATTTATGAAGAATAAAACACACACATGAAGTGAAACATAGAGGTAGAACACATACTACATATTCCAATGCTTGGAATCACCAGAAACTTCTTCATTAATATTCAAAATGAATACTTGTCACAGTTCTAATCTTGTAAAATTTTCAAAGAAATAACATCCTCTGGAATAGGAAGATTGAACCATGGAACCTCTCTATGAAAACAAAATTCGGAATCCTTCTAATGATTTTTTCCTTCCTTTTTCTAGGGAGAACCAAAATAAGAAGAAATTATAAAATATCTTCGAGTGATCTAGCTAACTAGACTACACAATTGTCTGAGTGTGCGACTAACCTAACTATCCTAATAAATTCCTAACAGGCTTGATTCTTTTATCGAAAATTCATTATTAAAAAATCATGGAAAGCATGAGGTTTCATGATTGACACAACAAAATATCTCCATTATTAACTCCAAAGACTTCCTAATGTTGAATCAGGCTCCATGGTCTAGGTTATTGATGGGTTGATGATCTAGCCATGCCACTGTCATTGTATTTCTTCCAGGGTTATCTACAAATTCACATGTCATTTTATCCCTCTAACTGCTTGGATTGTCCCTTTTTGGAGCTGGTCGTGATTTGATGTGGTGGTGTTGGGGGTTTTCTGCAACTTAGTTGTTGCCTCATTCATCCTCCAAACTCTATGCATTGTAGTATCAGAGCCTTAACATATGATAATTGTATTAAGAGAATGACGTTACAAAATCACCAAATTCCGATGCGTTTAGCCTTTATGCTTAACCCTCCTATTGCATTTCCTCCATGAGACCAAGAGCTGTCACTGGTGGCATAAAAATTAGGTGCTAAGGCCTTTAGAATGTTGTTGGGAGCCTATCTCTTAGTGTATTTTCTCTTCGCCTTCGGTTTTTATAAGATCCATGACCAAGTGCCAATCACATTGGATGCCCTTACATATCGTAACTTTCTTAAATATCAATTAGGACAAGGGTTAGGATATCTACATCCTCTGATATAATGACCTCTGAGATAGTTTCCATGTGGCATCCTTAAAACACTAGGTGTTAAGTCCTGCTATATGCCCTTGGTTCTTTGGGTCCTCATGACCAAATTCCATTCATAATAGAAGCCTGTTTCATTGGAACCTTTTCAAAATTATTTTAGACTAGAGTTACAATATCCACATCCTCGATATGGTCCATAGAACTTGGGTGCTCGACCCTGCTCTTCACCCTTGGTTCATTGGGTCCTCATGACCAAATGTTATTCAACATCAGAGCCCCTGTCATCAGAACCTTTTCAAAAAGGAATTTCACATGAGCTATGAGATCTCTGACTTTTGATATACCAACATCTAAGATGACCTCATGATGATGTCATCATCTCCATGTGGAACCTCCTTAGTTGTGACACATGTCAAATGGATTTTCCCCATTAGGCCACCCAAAAGTGTTGAAATTGACTGCCATGTGCCTTTCATACTGCCATGTCATGCTGATGTCATCTACCTCATCAGCTTCTCAGAGCCAATCACCTACTTTCGTGTGTCCTATTGGAGGAGAGAAAAAAGGGTCCCTCGGGTCCTTGGTTTTGTAAATGATTTCTTTTGTAAAACTTATTCTTCACAATGCTCAACATTTTCAAAAGAATTCAGTTGTTAAGGAGCTATGAGGTTTCAACCTTTGAAGTTCCTAACCTTCGAGGTTCTCACCTGCTTCGATTTTCAGCGTTCCAATATTGGGTTCCAATATAAATAACATTCCAATATTTGGTTCTGATATGCCTCTTGATATAGCCCTTTTCGATGTCTAACGTTCTGATGATCAGTTCCTAAAATTTCAGCTCACCCTTATCATTTTGGCTTTTCACTTCCAAATTTCGGCGTCCGACTTCCAAATTTAAGCTTTTGAATTTAAGCTGTCCCTTTTCATTTCAACTTTTGACTTCTAAATTTCGAATTTCCCTTTTCATTTCCTTTCTAAATTTTGAATTTTGGCTCTCAATTTTCATTTCCCTTCTCACTTCCAAATTTTAGCTCTCCCTTTTCATTTCACTTTAGTAGACCTAGAATTCACGTGTCCTTCTTTGTACCAGGAATGAAAAATAGAACCATTTGACACAAATACAAGATGGTATAATAGATAACAACATGTTTCATGCATGGTTCCCTTTTATCCCTTATAGAATATTGAATGAAGTCGTTGCTTTACATGCAAAAACTACTTATGGATTCTACTCCTTCAACTCCAAACCCCTTCTTTTAGTGTAAAATTTCCAAAGTCCACCTATGCTTTTCCTTATAACTTCCTTGAGGCTCTAACCCTATATAGAAAACCTTGCTTAAGAAATAAACAAAAGGACCATTTGTGATCAACACAAAAATTGAAATTATCACTATATATTTGAAAAAAATTGATTTTTTTGTCAAATGATGCTTGACAGAACCAAGTGTTTACTTGGAACTTGTTAATATAAAGAAAATGAAGAAAAAAGAATAAGGAAAATGATTGGACTTGATTCAATTTATAAATAGTAATTCTTAGAAATTGGTTTTGGGTTGTGATGCCTTTGTTTATTAAACCTCCTCTACTTTCTTATCCAATTCGAACCCTATTAAACCAGACTTCACCTTGTTCACATGAGAGTGTATTGATCTTTGTTTAATGTGTGATGATTGTGGTAGTTTAAAATGGAGACGAGTTGATGTGTCAACTTACACTATTTTGTTTGCTCCTATTAAAATTTTTGTTGATTTGCATAAATGAGTTCCAGTTCTCTAATACAAGGGAGAAGATGAGGAAGGGGAAATAGACCTCCTATCTTGTGTGACATAGGGAGAAATAATAAAATCCATTTTTTAGTGCACTTTAATGTTGATTTTGAAGAATTTCACCATAGAACAACTACATACCATATATACCATGGGTATCCCAATGTTGTTGTAATAGCCCTAGTGAAAATTCCATGTAATAATAGTAAATAAAGACAAAAATAATAACCATAGTTGATGGGACATGTATTCCAAGTTGAATGTTGGGAAAGACATCCTAGGGGGTGTTAATTTAGTTTATTATGACTAAGGAAATTGGCAAAGGCAATGACTAAGGCTTTGGAAAGGAAAAATGAAATTTTTGGCACATTTATTTATGAAAGTAATGGAAATTAGGAGAAAGAGGAGGTGAAAAGTCACAAGTTGCATGTGAGGAGGAAATTGAAGGAAAATAATGGAAAATGGAGAAAATAGAGGTCTGATTCATAAAAAGGCTTTTGAGGATCAGTTGGTAACCCTTTGTTAGTTGATTTTTGGAGCTCTCTCATTATTCTCTCTCTCTTTCACTCTTAGACACTTTTTCTTGGAGAATCTTGGCATTGGAGTAAGAAAGGAAAAAAAGGCAAGAGGAAGTAAAAATGAAGTAGGGAAAGGCATGATCAAGCAGGTACAATATGATTCATTGTAGGTATCGATTTTCATATGTATTTTCCCTGTTAGATATGGCATGCAAGGTATTGCATGCAGTTATTTTCTATCATGGTAGGGGTTTTTCTATGTGTAACAGTGTTTTCAGCCTAGCCTTTCCATTTTTGGATAACCATGGTGTGATGTGGTTCTCATGTTTTGGTCGAGTTGGATTGCCAGATGGATTCGAAGTTGAGTGGGGTGGATCTCTGAATAATAGATCACATGTCCTAGTGCTCCCTGAACTAGACTATGGATCACGGTAAAGGCACTAGCCTAGTGATCCCTAAGCCAGGCTATGGGTTACGGTAAATTCAAGATTGTGTCGCCTCAGTGGGCCTAGGAATCATTTATGGTTAATAGAGGGATATATGGTAAATACTAGAGGTAGTTTTCTCTCCATTGGGCCTAGTAATCCCAAGTTGGGATATGCGATAAAGCTTGGAGAGTGGGCCTTGGTTTAGGGCCTAGTGATCCGGGTTTAGATTGTGGTAAAGCTTGAGAGACTAGGAGACAAGAAAATTCCTCATGGTGTAGGTGGAGATATCTGGTGGCATCCATGCTTATTTGGCCTAGTGATCGAGTGGATATCATGGTAAATATTGTTATGATGTGTTCATTGTGTTGGCCTAGTGATCCAGGATGGATTACAGTAAAGCCTGGTTTCTATTGATGAGGCAAGGTGGTTTAGCCTCGGTATGCCCTAGTTGATTCTTTTGGTTTGAGTCCCACATTCATGCTTGGAATATGGCACGGGGGCCAATGACTAAAGAGATATTTGGCTCAACCATTCTATGGTCAGGTAGAATGTGTGAGTCCCATCGCGGGGTTGGATTTTGCATCATTAATGAAAAGTCATGTCTTCTTGTATTTATATGAGAATTTTAATGGATTATATGTGGTTTATATGGTTGTACTTTCATGAGTATTTATATTGTTATTATGTTAGTTATGTGTATGTTTTATGACAACAGTTATGTGTGGCTCTCAGCATGCTTTTACTTGTAAATGAATGGATAATGTATCTATGGTCTAATAGATGGTAATGTAGCAAATGACATGAGGGAAGAGTCGTCCTTAATGATTTCTAGATAAGTACAAGATCCCTATGTTTAATTCTGTTGGTTGCAACTATAGATTACATGCTTGTGACATGTTTAACGAAATGCTTATCATGGCTAGTAGGGGACTAATTAAGGTCTTGTTTAACTTATTGCTTTTACATCATTGTTTCCCTGTTCTTTTAACTCCTAAGTTATCATTCCATTTTGGGAAGTGACCTAGTCTTTGTTCCTGAAAAAGTGGCTCAAATACTAGGAACGCTGGCATATAACTGGAAACATGAGTCTTTGGATGCTGGCAAGAAAGCATGTGGGACCGACTGAGTCTTAATTTGGTCAAAACTTCAGTAGGACCCAAGGGAAAGTTGTCTAAATTGTTGGATTGGTTCCTGAGGGTCCTGAAGCTGATGTTGAATGCCTGTGTGTTATGTTTTCATTGATTCCACTTCCTTAAGGCTACATAGGAGGTGGAATCCAATCATAGTAGCCTCTCGTTGCATGTTTACCCCAGTTGGCATGGTTACTTGGGTAGATGTGGGAGGAGGGTGTTACACGATGGTATCAGAGTATGGTTCACCCCTCATACTCGATGGGTGATGTGCGTTGGTCATGCATACATGTCAGTTGCATGTGTGTCTCTTACATTTGCATTCCATGTGCTTGTTACATTTGCTTGATGTTGATGATGATGGTATTAAGGTTTTCATGAGGAACTTATGAATTCTTTTGTGGAATGCATCATCATAAAACAATGTAAACTTTGAAACGGGAACTATAAACTCAAAATGAGAACTCTAGTAAAAAAATCCCCCAGAAACATGAAAAATTAACTCAAAAATGACAGGTGTTGATGCTGGAATAACACCTTTTTTTTTCAAGGGTAAATTTTCAACATGTTTTAAAAATGGCAATGAAAACCATTTTTTTTGTGCAAAAATTGTGTAAAAAACACGTTGAAAATACAAATTGTTGATGTATTGAAGTTGAAATAACGTCTCCTTCTTTTAAGGATAAA
>APFE031003651.1:86092-98306 GCA_000404065.3 Pinus taeda | reverse complement strand
TATTTATATTTAATACATAAGAAAATTTAAAGTGTCAAAAATATGCTCTGAAAAAAATATGTTTTTTGCATCACCACTTTTCAAAATCAGTTGACTTTGTAGCTGCCTCAACAAAATGGGTAATCATATCAGTTCTCGTTTCAAAGTTTACATTGTTATGAGTATATGACTGGTTGCATATGGTTATATGTTGCTTACATGTTGATTATATGTCGCTTGAGTACATCCTTGTATGTTAGGTTGTAATCTTCTATGTTTGATTACATGTATTGGTATTGTAGGTTGATTACAAGAACTGATCATTTATGCTCAACTATATGCGTTTATGTGTATGTGTATTTGATTAGGCATTTCTTATGCATGTTGATGGTTGCATGTGGCAATGTGTACAATGGAGTAATGGTTGTCATGCATGATTTCATAACATGCATTTTTGATATGGTCTTGCATTGAGGACTTGACCCTAATAAGAAATATGTTTATGTGTTGATGCATTTATTTGTGTATGTTTATATGATATTATGTTTATGTTATGCATGTATGCCAACAATTGTTGATCTTGCAGACAAGGTATCCTCCCTGAATTATACTAAGGTACATTGATTTATTTTGATTTATTTTATATGACATATTATGCATTGCAGGAAAGGGACTAAATGGCTAGCACGATGGTAAATTACATAGAATCTCCCTATGAATCAGATGGGCAATGTAATGTGGGGAACTTTTTGGATTTGGTAGACACCTTGAGAATTTTGAAACAAGAAATAAGGAGTTGTAAGGCAGATAATGACCAGATAATATAGGCACAAGAGAAACAAGCAGAGGTTAATGATATACTCCTTCAGAGTTTGTCAGACTTGCAGCAATAAGGGTTACTTCATATTAGCCATGGACATGACGATAGAACTAATGGGGCATATGGCAGTAGGTCTCCTGGTAGACATGGGTGGGATAGATCTGATACAGTGAGAGATGGTAGGTTATTGGACACTCCAGATAGGAGAGGTGATGAGTACAGGTACTATTCTAGTTCTGGTTTTAATAGACATCATGATCGTCATCGCTATCATCCTTATAGGAGGAATGAGAGGGGATACTTGCCAAATGAGTTCAAGAAAGAGAAGCCACTACCTTTGATGGAGATGTGAAGAAACAAGAAGAAGCAAAGGCTTGGATACTTGGGATGAACAAATTCTTTGAGTTGCAAGAATAAACAGATAACATGAAGGCCATATTAGTGATCTTCAGCTTCAAAGGTAAAGTAGACATTTGGTGGGAAGTTGTGAAGCAGGTGAGAGACATCACAATAGATGATTTGAGTTTGCATGAGTTTGAGAGGCTTTTCAGGAAGAAATACTTGTCAGAAAGGTACTATGACAATAAGGCCAAAGCATTTTATGGGCTAAAGATGGGGTCAATGACATATGAAGAGTACACGACCAAGTTTATGGAGCTATTATGGTATGTACCATATCTTACTTGTGAGAAGGCTAAATTTCAACATCTTGTCAGTGGTTTTCCATTTGAATTTAGAGATCGGATTAAGTATGATGAGCCTCGTTCACTTAAGGAAGTTATTTGGACACTGAAGCATTGCTATGAACAATCAAAGCAAAATAATGAATCTATGCAAGGATGGAAGGGAAAAGAAAAAGTAAAATTAAATGGAAGCCTAAGAGGACAAGGCCTCAACATGCAGATGAGAAAGAAAATGTGGCACCGCAAAAGAGGTTTAATGCAACTAGATATGGACATGAGTCACAACAACAACATAGAGGTGTTGGTATTGGTCGGTTGGAGTGTTGGGCATGTGGCAAGGAACACCTTTACAGAGATTTTCCATAGAATCAGGGTGATTGGCCTTAGATATACAATGCACAGGAGATGCAGATTGTTGGGCATGTAGGGCAAAGCATTCCTCGTATCTAAATAACAATGCACAATAGGAAGGCAGAACACTAGGCATCTACCATTGAGATGGATGGTAAGATTTGTAATCAAGTTATTTCTATTTTGATTTATCTTGGATCTAATTATAGCTATGTTAGTCCTAAATTGATGGATAAGTGCAGTTTGAGTAAGGAATTACATGTAGGGTCTTGGTTAGTGTAGTTGTCTATAGGTACAAAGAAGCGAGTTAGTCATTGGGTAAGAGCTTGTGCATTTGACTTGAATGGTATTCCTACTAGAGAACATCTAAATGTATTACCATTGGGATCATACAATATGGTGTTGGGCATGGATTGGTTCTATCTACATAGAAACAAGGTAGACTGTTATGACAAAGCCATCGAGTTGTATTGATGATAATGGGGAACCAAGAGTCTTGTAGGGTAAAAATAAATCCACATTGGTTAGGATGGTGATAGCTATGCAAGAAAATCATAGCCACAGGAAAGGGTGTATGTTATTTGAAATACACATTTCTAGTGATAAGGGTAAGGAGGTTGAGGATGCAGATGTGTTGAGCAGGTACCTAGTTTTGCAGTAGTTTCAAGATGTATTCCCTGAGAACATTACAAAGTTTCCACCTCATAGGGAGGTAGGATTTTCTATTGAGTTAGTGCCAGGGGTAGCTCCAACATCAAAAGCAACTTACAGAATGAGCACACCTGAGTTCGTTGAGTTAAAACTATAGTTGAAGGAAATTTTGGACAAGGGATACATTAGGCCAAGTGTATCACCTTGGGGTGCACATGTATTGTTCGTGAAGAAGAAAGATGGAAATCTCATATTATGCATTGAATACAGGTAGTTGAACAAAGTGACTATCAAGAATAGGTACCCTTTATCGAGTATTGATGACTTGTTCAATCAGCTGAAAGGAGAAATAGTGTTCTCGAAGATTGATTTGAGATCTGGATACCATCAGGTACTCATCAAAGAGGAGAACATTTATAAGATAACTTTTTGGACCAGGTATGGGAATTATAAAGTTTGTTGCAGTTCCATTTGGCTTAACTAATGCTCTAGTTACATTTATGTGCTTGATGAATAGTGTGTTGCATCCATATTTGGATAAGTTTTTTTTGTGTTCATTGATGATATATTGGTATATTCTAAAAATGAGGAAGAGCATGCCAAGCACTTAGCAGTAGTTTTAAGGTTGTTCAGAGAGAATCACTTGTATGCTAAGCTCAACAAGTGTAGTTTCTTTCAAAGTGAGGTACATTAGTTGGGGCATGTGGTATCCCAGGAGGGAATTGCAGTAGATCTAGAGAATATAAGAGCCATCATTGAGTGGGTAGCTCCTAAGAATGTAGACGAGGTGAGATATTTCATGGGGTTGGTAGGCTATTATAGGAGGTTCACCAGAAAATTCTCACAGATTTCTTATCCTATTACATCATTACAAAAGAAAGGTAAGAAGTTTGAATGGACAGAGGAGTGTGAAGCTAGTTTTGAGCATCTTAAGCAATTGTTGACATGTTCACCAGTGCTAGATATTGTAGATCTATACAAAGAGTTTGTAGTGTGCATAGATGCTTGCAAGAGAGGACATGGTGGAGTACTTATGCAATATGGACAGGTGGTATGCTATGAGTGGTGAAAGCTAAATGAGCATGAGAAAAACTACTTGACACGTGATCTTGAGTTAGTAGTGATCATACATGCATTGAAGATGTGGAGGCACTATCTTCTCGGCAGGAGGTTTGTAATGATGACTGATCATATTGGGTTGAGGTATTTGTTTGACCAGCCGAATTTGAACGATAGGCATGCTAGATAGTTGGCCACAATCAGTGAGTTTTATTTTGAGATCAGGTACATCAAAGTTAAAGAGAACAGGGTGGCATATGATCTTAGTAGGTGGGTACAGATAAATCACTTTGTACCCATTAGCTCCTATGGGACAAACTTACAAGATAGGGTCTTGCAAGCAAGTCAATAGGACATTAGATATATGAAGATTGTGCACAAATTGCAACATAGTGCTGGTACAGGTACAAGTGATACTACATGTACAGGTATGGATCATGGTACAGGTATAGGTGTGGATGCATAGGATGTGGATTATTTCCTTACAATGGATGGATTAGTCAGATTCAGAGACAAGATAGACATGCTAGATAGCAGCGAGCTCAAGAAGGTGATCTTGAGAGAGTTTCATGTGAAACTACACTTGGGTTATCAGAAGACACTGACGACAACAAAGATATATTATTATTGGTCGAATATGAAGAGGGTATAGTAGATTTTTTGTCTAGGTGTTTTGATTATTAGTGAATGAAGGAAGAGTGCAAACATTTAGGTGGACTTCTATAGCCAATCGTGATTCCAGAGTGGAAATGGGAGGTCGTTTCCATGGAATTCATCATGGGGTTACTGAAGATAATGAGACAACATGATTCCATCATGGTTGTCATGGATAGGTTAACAAAGGTTTCAAAATTCATTCTGGTGAAGTCTACATTCTCAGCTAGTGTTGTAGCACATGTATTCATTTGAGATGTGGTCATATTGCATGATGTTTTGCAAAAGATTTTGTCGGAAAGGGATGAAAATTTTACTTGCAAGTTTTGGAAGGAGTTGTTTTCATGTTTGGGTACAAAGTTGGCCTTTAGCACATCTTATCATCTACAAACAAAATGAAAGACATAGAGGGTCAACAGGATATTGGAGGACATCTTGAGGATGCATGTGATAAATTAGCAACGGAAGTGGGAAGAGTACTTTCCACTGGTAGAGTTCACTTACAACAATGGATATCAGGAATCTTTGAGGATGAGTTTGTTTGAGGAATTGTATAGGTGGAGTTGCAATACTCCCATCAGTTGGTGTGATTCGATTAACAAGGTGGTAATTTGACCAACGATGTTGGAATACATGGAATAGGAAATGCAAGTGATCAAGAAGAACCTAAAGGCAACACAGGATAGGTAGAGGAGTTATGCATATAAAAAAAAGTCATTCAAGGAGTTCCAGGTTGGGGAACTAGTGTACTTGCACATCAAAACGAAGAAGAGCTCCTTGTGAATTGGATGATGTACCAAGCTAGCACCATGGTTTTGTGGACCCTCTAGTATCATTGAGAGGATTGGGCCAGTAGCCTATCGACTTGCAATGACCCCGACAGTGAAATTCCATGATGTTTTCAATGTGTCATTACTTAAGAGGTATGTTAAAGATGTTGATCATGTGATTTACTAGTCTATGTTGCAAGTGCAACCAGATGGAAAATTCCAACCAGAGCCTCAGTGTATATTGCAGAAAAAGGTGCTCATGCTCTAGAAATGAGCAATTGAGTAAGTTAAAGTGTAGTGGAAGCAATTTGGGCCTGATGAAGCTACATGGGAGATGGTGGATCAAATGTGGGCTATGTATCCTTCCTTGTTTTTCATTCGAGGCAAAGAAGTTTTGGCTTGGTGTTTTGGTGTGGTTCTTGGTATATGATGTGGTATATTTTTTGATGATGTTGGTTTATGTACATATGTATTTGGATGTAAATAATACCAAGAGCTAAGTTATAAACCTCCAATAATTGGTATGGGTGTCATGTTATTATGTTGGTTTTCTTTTTAGCAAGGTGATTAATGTAAATATTGCATCGAGATATGTTATAAAGCTCCATGGGCAGTACTTTTTCTTTTTAGTGGTTTTGCTGAGGTATTGGTGTGGTCTAACACTGAGGATGGTGTTCCCCAAGGCGAAGGGTTCTATAACAACCCTCGTGAAAATTCCATGTAATAAAAGTAAATAAAGGAAAAAATAATAATCATGGTTGATGGGACACATATTCGAAGCTAAATGTTGGGAAAGACATCCTAGGGGGTGTTAATTTGGTTTATTGTGGCTAAGGAAATTGGAAAAGGAAATGGCTATGGATTTGGAAAGGCAAAATGGAATTTTTGGCATATTTATTTATGAAAATAATGGAAATTAGGAGAAAAAGGAGGTGAAAGGTCATAGATTGCATGTGAGGAGGAAATTGAAGGAAAATAATGGAAAATGAAGAAAATAGAGGCCTCATTCATAAAAAGTCTTATGAGGATCAATTGGTAAACTTTTGTCAGTTGAGTTTTGGAGCTCTCTCATTATTCTCTCTCTCTCTCTCTCTCTCTCTCTCTCTCTCTCTCGCTTGGACACTTTGATTTTTCTTAGATCATTTTGGCATTAGAACAAGAAAGGAGAAAGAAGGCAATAGGAAGCAAATATCAACTAGGGAAAGGAAAAATCAAGCAACTACAACATGATTCATTGTAGGTATTAATTTGCATGTGTACTTTCCTTTCATTTCCAGATAACCATGGTGTAATGGGGTTCTCGTGTTTTGGTTGAGATGGATTGCCGGATGGATTTGAAGCTAGCTGGGGTGGATCTCCAAATGTTAGAGCACATGGTATAGTGGTTCCTGAACCAAAATGTGGATCATAGTAAAGCCACTAGCCTAGTGACCCTTGAGCTTGAATGTGGGTTGTGGTAGAGATAGGATTGTGTTGCCTCAGTGGGCCTAGGAATCATAATCGGTGAATGGAGGGATATACAATAAGCTTGAGGTGGTTTCCTCTCCGTTGGGCCTAGTAATATTGGGTTGGGATATGTGATGAATCTAGGATAGTGGGCCTCGGTTTAGGGCCTAGTGATCTGGTGTGGATTGTAGTAAAGCTCGAGAGACCGTGGTCTCAGTTTAGGGCCTAGTGTTCTAGGTTTGGATTGTGGTAAAGCCTAAGAGAGTAAGGGATAGGAAAGTACTTCATTGTGTAGGTGGAGAGATCGGGTGGCATTCATGTTTGTTTAGCCTAGTGATCAGGTGGAGATCATGGTAAATCCTATTATGATGTGTTCACTATGTTAGCCTAGTTTCTATTGATGAGGGCAAGGTGGTTTAGCCTCGGTATTCCTGGATTGGTTCTCTTGGTTTCAGTCCCATATTCATGCTTGGAATATGGCACAATGATCAATGGCTAAAGAGAGATTTGGTTTAGCCATTCTATGGTTAGGTGGAACATGGAAGTCCCATCCCGGGTTTGGATTTTGCATCATTAATGAAAGGTTATTTTTCCTTGTATTTTTATGACAATCTTAATGGATTATATGTGGTCTATATGGTTGTACTTTCATGAATATTTCTTTTGCTACTATGTTGATTATATGTATTTTTATGACAATAACTATATATGGCTCTTAGCATGTTTTTACTTGTAAATGAATGGAAAATGTATTTGTGGTATAATAGATCTTAATGTAACAAATGACATGAGGGAAAAATGACCCTTAGCGATTTTCAGATAAGTACAAGATCCCTATGTTTAATTCTATTGGTTACACCTGTAGATTAAATGCTTGCGACATGTTTAGTGAAATGCATGTCATAGTTAGTAGGTGATTGATTAAGGTCTTTATTAAATTATTTCTTTTACATCATTGTTTCCCTAATATTTTACTTCTCCTAATTTATCATTCCATTTTTGGAAGTGACCTGGGCTCTGGGCCTAAAAACGTTGCTCAAATACTAGGAACGCTAGCACAAAACTAGAAAAATGAATCTCTAGACGTTGGGAGGCAAGCATGTGAGAGTGACTATGGGTTTCTAGATGTTGGCATGCCTATAACATGAGATCGAATGAGTCTTAAGTTGGTCAAAATGTCAGTAGGACCTAAGGGCAAGATCTCTGAAGTGTTGGATTGGTTCCTTAGGGTCCTGAAGCTAATGTTGAAAGCTTGTGTGTTATGTTTCCATCGATCCCACTTCCTTAAGGCTACATAGGAGGTTGAATCCAATCATAGTAGCCTCTCGCCTCATGTATACCCCAATTGGAATTGTTACTTTGGGTAGATGTGGGAGGAGGGTGTTACAGGTGTTGGAAATAACACCGAGAGGGGGGTGAATCAGTATTATCAAGTCAATTATTCCTTTTTCAAAACAAATGGTATAAGCTACTTCAACTAGTTAAACCCGCGCATATACACAACTATGCAGAAGGAAACCCGCGTATACAAAGAAGACTTTTTAATTTACTTTATCTTTATGATGATGATTGTTAATCTATGTTGCAGAATCAAATAACCAGTAACCAGAGACAGTAAAGCAGAGCAGAAAGACAATCACACACAAGAACACAAGATATAAGGTGGAAACCCAATGTGGGTGAAAACCACCTACTGCAAATTCATCTCTGTCTTCTTTTTAAAAATTAGAAGCTTTCTTTTATATTGCACCTGTGCAATCCTTTACCAGTACGTAGGCTGCAACCTGTAGAGAGCTACAACCCTCTCTCATTCTCCAGCTTCTCCTAGAAGGGAGCAACAACCCCCTTTAGCTCTTGCACTAGCCAAGATACTAGTACGTAGGTGCTGCCTACAGAAGGCTACAACCTTCTCTTTCTTCCAAGGACCACGTTTCAATAATTTCAGAACTGGATCCATAAACATCAATCAATAATCAAGAATCAACCAATCTCCTTTCCACCAATTAGATCTGAATCAAGTAGATACTTCTCTGACAGCTGTACCCAAAACACAGTACCAGAAACCACACACCAAACACTGAACCCAGAACACAGTAGCAATAAACAAAAGCAGCTAGATCACAACTTAAAGTATACACGCTATTTCAATAACCTGCAACAAGCGTGCATACGCTTCTGTGCTTGGAACAACCTGCATATACGCTGTTTTCATTCACTAAACCAACGTGTATACGCGCCTTCGCTTCACTGAACCTACGTACAGATCTATAAAGAATAATTCGCACTTTCAGATATTCAAACACTAATTAACCCAGATTGTCAGTGTTATAGATCAAGCAAGTGCCACATATAATAGACCAGAATCATACAAAGATACTATCATTCAAGCTTAAAGATTATGACCCACCAATAGAACTTATCCTTCTCTTTGCGCTAATGTTCCTCCTTTATTCAGATCCAGATCTGCACCATAACCCAATTTCCAGTATTCTAGATCTACCACTTTATCAGATATTCAATAATGATTCAGATGATAATTTGCCACAAGATCTCCTTCCTCTTTTATAGTCTTAGGCCTTCCACAATACCACGGTCCAAAACCATAACATTTCAATAACATGAACCCAAAACTAGGGATCAACACATCTGACGAGACGCCATGGTCCAAAACCATAGGTTGAAATCCCAAGGACTAACTACCATGGACCAAGAGTAATTTCCCCAACATATACACGCTTTTGTAACGTATAACCCATGTGTATACACGTCTTTGTCTAAATGAACCTGCGTATATGTCTTTTTCTTCTTTCTGAGTGCCTGAACTAAGATCTGTCACCAAGATGAGTTGCCATCAAGGACAACACCAGAGCCATAGCATCAAACCTATGCCATAATGCCAACAATCTCCCCCTTTGAACTTGATGGCAACACCAAGATCCTCTTTCATTCTCCCCCTTTGTCATCAAGGGCAAAGGGTTGTTCTCCCCCTGAGTACATGCTGAAATCTCTACCCTGCTATGCTGACCATGCTCCCCCTGACTGTAGGCAATATCTGCAAAAGATGTTCTTCAAGACGAACCATGACATATACATCATAAAAGACCTTCCTATCACCATAGGGCTCAATACATACATCCTTCACCCAACCACGTGGGGATCATCCACCCAACCAAGTGGGGATACATCAGAAAATTACATATGACAACCAAGTACATTACATCTTCATCCCAGTCATAGTGAGGAAACCAAAATAGTCCGTTACATGACCTTGACACCATAAAAAAAAGATACATGACATAGAGATGAAATATGTAAAGCAAGACTTATGAAAGTCACCAAGCAGCAACATCTGTCAATCACCATTCAGATCAACAATCATGGTTTCCTTCTATTCTCCCTCTGCACTTGTTCCACCAACAACAGCTATGAACAAGAACCACAAGCTTCTAAGACAATGCCAACAATGCATCATTAGAAGTTTATCTGCTCCCCCTGAACCTGTGCTAGATGGTCTCTTTCAGACCCATATTAGACAACTTCCAACCAGAGCCTGTCCCTTCTAATATTCATCAAGCCTCCATATACGCGACTTTTTCTGCACCAACCGGCGTATGTACGCGGATTCTCCTCGGGAAACACGCATACACCAATTTTTCTCTGAAACTGACAAGATTTAACAACAAGATGATGCATCAACTACTCCCAGCTTCTGTCTGAGATATTCAAATGTTTCCCTGGGTAGTGGTTTGGTGCCACTTGTTCCTTAGAAGGAACATACTCCAATTTGACCTTTTGTTCCAACACTTGTTCCCGGAGAAAGTGATACTTGATTGGTATGTGCTTGGTCTTTGAATGCATGACTGGGTTCTTTGAAATGCTGATTGCACTTGTATTATCACATAAGATGGAGATTGGTGGAGTACAAGTGATTTGAAAATCCTGCAAGGTTTGCATCATCCAAAGGAGTTGAGTGCAGCAAGATGCAGCTGCCACATATTCCGCTTCAGCTGTAGATAAAGCAATCGAACTCTGTTTCTTGCTGAACCAAGATACTAATCTGGAACCCATAAAGAATGCACCACCACTTGTGCTCTTCCTGTCATCCACACTTCCAGCCCAATCTGCATCAGTATAAGCATGAAGTGTGAGATCTATATCTCTAGGATATGATAAGCCATAGTTTTGAGTTCCTTGAAGGTACTTGAAGATTCTTTTTACTGCTTGAAGATGAGTTTCCTTTGGGTTTGCCTACAATCTTCCAACTATTCCCACTGCATGCATGATGTCTGGTCGGGTACCTATCAAATAAAGTAGAATTCCAATCATAGATCTATAGGTGGGCTGATGTACCGCTGCTGATTCATCATTTGCACTAAGACTGCATCCTGTAACCATGGGAGTACATACTGGTTTTGCATCTTCCATGCCATATTTCTCCAGAATCTGCTTGAGGTACTTGGTTTGAGACAAGAAGATACCGCCTTCATTTTTTTGGATTTGCAATCTAAGAAAATATGTCAGTTCTCCAAGCAAGGACATTTCGAATTCTTTCTGCATCACCACGGCAAATCTTTGACTCATAGATTCTTCATTGCTACCAAAGATAATATCATCTACATACACAACAAGTATTAGCAATTTGTCATTTTCAATTTTTATATAAAGATTTCTATCTGCCGAACCTTTTAAAAAACCTTGTTTATGAAGGTATTTGTCCAAACGATAGTACCAAGCCCTTGGAGCCTGTTTAAGACCATAGAGAGCCTTTTTCAGTCTGCATATAAGATTTGGATCATTCCCAAGGATGAAACCATCTAGTTGCTCAATGTACACTTCTTCTTCTAAGTCCCCATTTAAAAAGTCTGATTTTACTTCCATTTGAAAAACTTTGAACTTTTGAAAGCTTGAGAGAGCAAGGAACATTCAGATGGCCTCAAGTCTTGCAATAGGAGCAAAGGTTTCTTCAAAGTCTATTCCTTCTTGTTGAGCATACCCTTTACAAACAAGTCTGGCTTTGTTTCTAATTACTTCCCCATTTTCATTTAACTTATTTTTGAAGATCCATTTTGTTCCTATGACATTCTTATCTTTTAGTCTAGGAACCAACTCCCAATGTTGTTTTTTCGATTTGTTCAAGTTCTTCATCCATTTCCTTGACCCAGCATTCATCTTTGCAAGATTCTCTTACATTTTGTTGTTCAGTGGAGGAGAGTAATGCCAAATAGCTTGAAGCTTCTGCGATTGTTCTTCTTGTTTGTATGCCAGCCTCATTTTTCCCCAAAATTTGTGATTCAGGATGATTCTTTTGAGCATACCTAGAAGGAGTCTTTTCTTCTATCCTTATCTGTTCCTCTGGCTCCTCATGGATTTCTTCTTCATGGGTCTCTTCTTCATCATCAGTCTGATTTGGAGAGTAGTCTTCATCCTCTTCAATATCTTCATGATTCACTTGCCTAGGGATGTATCATTTTTCATCAACCACTACATCAATGATGCCAACAATTTTTCCAAGTCTTTTATTATAACACTTATATGCTTTGTTGTAGGGAGAATAACCAAGGAGAATGCCTTCATCAGCTCTAGGTTCAAGTTTGCCAAGCTGTTCATCAGTATTCTTAATATAGCATTTGCTCCCAAAAATTTTGAAATGCGTCACTGAAGGGGTCTTACCATACCAAAGCTCATGCGGAGTTTGAGTGCTGTTCACTCGGACATTTGTTTTATTGAGAATAACCACTGCAGCATATGCAGCTTCACCCCAGAAGGTTGCGGGAGTTCCAGACTCATCAAGCATAGCACGA
>APFE031003651.1:43262-78257 GCA_000404065.3 Pinus taeda | reverse complement strand
TAAAAAAAGGTTCATGTTCAAGACGCTCATCACCCATGTTATTGTATATGGGTGTGAGGTTTGGGGTTGTAGTATATCTAGAGAATCATGGAAAAATATTGAGATGATTCAAATGAAATTTATAGCATAAAACCTCAATATTAAAGGAAATAATACCTACCATATTCTCTTGATTGAAGCTAGCCTCTCCCCCATTGAAAGCATGGCTATGTTTAGGTATTTGATGTACAAGAAGTTGTGCAACATGAAATTCAAGAGGCTCCCCAAATTTGCTTCTAACTCTATTCAAAACCCATGCCTCCAACTCAAGCAAGGATGTCATAAGGATGCCTAGTCCTGGCTCTACCACTAGGGGATAAAGGAGGAGATCTCCTTGAAGAATAAGGATGAAATTAAAAACACAATTATTTCCAAATTTAAGGATAAGTTGTGGGATGATAAGGAGTTAGAAAAACAAAATAAGCTAATATTTTATAAGGAGGTGATCAACCCCACTCTTGCTAACCAAAATTATCTTTCTATCTTAACAAGTGCTAAGAAGAAAATTAACATTGCAAAGATAAGAATTATTTTCATGAGCTTCGAAGTGAAACCAAATGTTGGTCTATTCTTAAAACTCCTTAGGACAAAATAATTTGCCTCCTTTGTGATACTAAGAAAGTTGAAGATGAAAAGCACTTTCTCTTAGAGTTCTCGACCCTTACTCGTATTCAGTCTCCTTTTCAGAACATTTGTCACACTACCAACCTTCATGATTTTTTAAGTTAGCAATAATATATTGATCTTGAAATGATTCTCACACTTCTTTTTTATCATAGAAATAACTTATTAAAGAGTCTCAATTAATTGCTTAACTTCTTAAGGTCCGATATACCATATTGGTCTTTGTGGATGTTAACCACCACCACCATCATCATTATTTTATAAAAATATGTACAAATTTAATATATTAACATCCTAGCTCCCTTGACTACTTAGCCAAAACTAGCACATCAATATCTAATGCAATTACATGAGCACAGAGACTGGATAATATATCATCCAACTCACCATCCTAATAGTCAATCTGACTCACTAGCCTAATATATTTAGTAAATATATTTACATGATCAAAACAGGTAGGGGTATTACATGTACCGTCTACTTATCTTCTGCATATCAAGATGAAACAATAATGCAATTTTACAAACTATATATCAAAATATCTTACCCACAATAGGCACATGCATATTCATGGTAGGTGAGTGAAATATAAGAGAAGTTGTGACCCACTTGTTGTGTAGGTGTGTACAAATAAGTTATTTTAGGCTTCCCCTAAAGCTTTTCTTCAACACTCCCCCTTAGTCTTGATTTTGCTAAATTGATATAATAATCCTCTTGTTGGCTTGTTGGGGCCTCACCCAGGTTTAGAAGTGATTTAGCTAAACAAATCCTGAAACTACCAGCCCTTTCGGCAATAGTCCGCGGAGCGCATACTGAGGTCTCACCCGAGGTAGTATGGGAGGGTGATGGAACTAGGGTTTCGCACCCTAGGGATGTCTTGATGAAGTCTAGGAAGTTCACGAACTGATCCTGCGTGCTTGCGTTGCTCCGCGCAATTGTCTAACTTTCACGTAGCTCTATAAAGAGCGCGTAGAGGCACTGTCTAGATCCTTTGTCCTTATTGTGTTATTATTATAGATCTGAACTTAATTTTGTGGGCCTAGTATTCTCATTAATCATTCAACATTCATAACCAGTGCGCGCAATCATAAACAGTAAAGAGATGCATAAAGATATTAGAAGCATAGACAAAAAATATTCCACAAGTAACTTATCTTTTATTAATCTTTTGTTCAGATACAATTCCAACTTTTCCCTACGCACTTAGCTACAGGGGTCCACGCACACAACTGCAGACTCTACTAGGCCTCTGTGCACTTAGCTGCAGAGCCTCTTACTACTACTACCACCCAAGACTTAGAGTTACAGACTCAGAGCGAATTCCTCATTCAAAACCCATATCACTTCTTCCAGCTAAGAACTGACTTTATACTTAGAGCTTCAATCTATTTATACAATCCCATGGTCCATGGACCATGGGTGGGCCGACCCATTCTATATTAAATTACATTATTTTAGGGTGGAAAACCCTAGACTCTTGCACTTCGCGCCCACATTTTGTAGGGTCTTTACATTGCATTGACCAAAACTTGGGCTCTAAGCCCCAAAATCTGCTATGGGGGGACTCGCTTCCCAATAGGCCCCCAACACAATCATGGTGACTTGTCCCGAGTCACTCAGCTGGTGCGGTGATATTCACGCGGAGTCCATCCAACAACTTCTACGCTTTGCTTACGTTTGCCACACATTCTTCCTCTATCCTCTATATCAGTTGTGCGCGACTCTCTGATGCATCATTGTCAGAGGCACCTTCTTGCCTTAGCGCATATGTATTCTGCATCTGGGCCAACTTTCCCTCGATCGTGGCAGTAACCGTGAATGCTTCCTCGAGCCAAGGCTGGATGCACACTTTAAGCACTACTTCTTTCTGGCGTGTAGTGTCCACCTGTTCCTTTAGAGCCTGGGCCTCCTTCATCTTGGCAAGTCGCTAAGTAAGGGAAACTGTCTATGCGGTCCCCCTAATATTTTCATATGCTTACTATAACTACCATGCTTCTGTCTCCAGGCGTTGTATGGTTGGATCTTCCTGCAGTGAAGTCAGCGTGAAGAGGGACTGATCCAACAATCCTGTGTAGTCCTATACAACATGCTCTATCGCTTCCAACCTCAATGAATGGCATGGTGGAACTGCTCTCTAACTTCCAAGGGTGTAGACGGCTGTGCCTTCAGTTGCAGCTCCGCGATCTGCAAGTTCAGCTCCAACTGAACCTTTGCGGCCTCCTCCTGGGCCTACCAGACTCCAGCTGCTAATAGGTGAATCTTTTCCGCTATTAGGAGTGCCGCCGGCGCGACCAACTCCAATATGTTGCTACGGGCCTCCTCCATGGCCTGGTCCAATCCCTGGGTTTGTGCGACGAGGTTGTCACACTGTAGGCTGAGCTATTCTAAATTTAACTTCTGCTCGCTGAAGACTTGGAGGGCGCGACCCTCCTTGGCACGAAGCTCAATAGTTACCCCATCTTGCAGCTGGTATAGGGTTTCCCTGGGGAGGGCGACCAAATTCAACCCCCAACCCCTCATGTAACCCTCAGTTGCTACTAAGAATGTGACTTTTGGTAACCCAAAAGTGTTCGTTATGCGGGCGCACAACATCTGCTCAGCTTCAGATGCACCTTCCACAAGGTGTGGTGTCATCATTCCTGGGGGTCGTACCTGTAATGCTTGCAACTGTGATTTGAGTGCCCCCAACACAGTTGTCTACTCTGTCATCAATTCTTTGAAAGCATCCTTGGTGGCATCACGAATTGGTTCGCCAATGTCAAAAAGGTCTCCCTCTAAGGTCTTTGTTGCCTTTGTCTTTTTCCACGTGGTTGGCTTCTCCTGGACGCGCAGCCTCTTGAGTTGGGTCGATTTTGGTGCAGGGTCCGTGTGTTCCTCTGTCTCAACCTCCCCCTGTATGTCCTACTTCGTGGACATTTCCTAGCCTTCCTCGGTCTCTTCGGTGGGCACGGTTGTGGTCTATGTCGTCTACTTTGCCGCTACTGCCTCAGCTGCCTTCCGCTGCGTAGTCGCTTCTAGTTCCTGCACTTTCTCTCTGCTAGCTACACAATGCGTAGCTTGGTTTCCTTCTTCCACTGCTGTGTTGCAATCTTTTCCATTTCTTCCAAGTTTGGAGCGCGCCACTCCGGAGACCATGACACCATCACATCAAATATTGCATCATATATTGCAATGAACGAAAGCTTCACCCACGTTCGGGCTAGATCCTTGCACGTCCGGATATACAGGTTATACATATCTGCCTTGAACTCTGCCGCGCTTTGCAAGCTATTATATACTGTAGAGGACAAGCGCAGCCTACGGTTGATCCATGTTCATATGTTCACCTCTACGAATGCCCAAAACACATTTATCTCACGAATCTTCGTCGCGTCTAGGTGTACCTCACAGCTTCGGGTAGGTCACCCTTAATCGTAGGAAACTAGTTGTCTTCCAATAGCTCTCCTACAACCAACAGGATGGATAACAATGACCACGCATAGTGGAAGGTCTTACCCTGCTCCTGGGCCTCTCTACAATTTGTCAAAAATTCGTCACAGAGGAACTGCGCCCAATTGAACTGGACCCCCTCTACGCACTGCTCTGTCAATGCAATTATAGATGCTGGCACTTCGTCGGCCTGACATTTCCTCATTAGCTTGCCGGCCAGTAGCCGGGTGGATATGCACACCCCTTGGTCCTTCATGCTCGCTATTACGTACCCTCGCTTCCTTTTCTCTAGCTTATATTTGGCCTTCAGAGCTTCTGTGAGGGCCAAGTCGTCGCTTTTTCCTGCTATAGCTGTGGGGTTGTTTCCTTTGATGGGCCGTCGAGAAATCTAGTGAATTAAATCGGCCGTGATGGGAATCGGCTCCTCCAGCCAGAGATACCCATCATGTACTAGGAACAACAACTACCGGATGACAAAAATTGTGATGGGTGCACGGTGGTAGTGGGGTATCCATCGCAGATGGAGTAACCTAGCCCCCTCCACACCGCGTAACCATTTTTGCTTCAGTAACTTCTCCACGGCCAACTGTGGGAACTTCTCGCTGTCCGCAAGGTCCCAATCTTCGAACTTCATATTAGGTACCCATCCCAATGATGGACCTTCAAACCTCAGTTCCTCAGGGAGGAGCGGGGTTTGGAGCACACCCTTCGTGGCCTCCAGGTCCTTCAGTATCTTGGCTTTCCCCTTCCACAGGGGGATGTAGGGGGGTAACTTTATCACAGAAGGAGCTTGGGAAACATTTTCCACCTCATCGTCTTGCACCTCAATTTGGGCGATCAGAGCTTGCAAGTCTTCCTCCTCCTCCTCTATTTCAAGGGTGATGACTTTGCCCTTCTTTGCCATCAACAATTTACTAAACCGTGGGTTCCGTGGCGATACACGGACTAGTCCCATTGTGTGCTTATCCTTCTGTGGTTGTGGTGTACGTGGTGACTTAGGAATTTTTGTTGTAGCTGCCACCTCTCCAGGCTCCTCTTGGACCATACGGGGCTCCGGGGTAACTTCCGCGAATCGCACTCTTGTTCTTGCAAGCGTCATCATGTTTTCAGTTAAGGGTGGTGAGAGTACGCGACACTTAGTGCTTTGTACCTTCTCAATTCTCAAACAACCAATTGTTGCCCTGTAGCTAGCCCTGATGGTTTTATAACATATTTTGAATTTGAATTTGACCCTTCCCCCCACTTTTGAGTCATTAATGCCTTTTTGGTAGTAGATCGTCCCAAATATCACTCTTAACTCGTATCTTAATTGCCTACTTGCATGACTTCAATTTTCAGTTTGTTGATTTCTTCGTCCAATGTCATGCTTTTCTTCCTCAGCAATGCCCAATCTTCGTCAAGTTCGCGAAGTTTCAAGATCCCTTGCCGAATGGCTTCCTGTAACTGCCTAAATCGTTTACCCAGGTCCTCGCATCCTGTCCCAACTATAGGAGCTATGGTCTGGGGATTCTTCTCTGCTCTCCTAGTTTTATCTCTTCTTGTCAATGTTGGGGTCATTTCCACGCTCTGGTTTTTGCTTATGGCCCTATAGGCCCATTGAACCGCTGGTACGCGTAGGTCCCAGTCAGTTCGTCTCGCCTAGTGAACTCTGTTCATGATTACACATAGCTTTTTGAATGCTCCATTGTGGAATATTTTTGGTGTGCATCGCCGCGTCTGCTTCTGATTTTTGATCCTTAGTCTGGGATTTTTTCGCAGAGCACACATCTGCACCCATCAACACACGTGGGCACGCAAACTGCTTCGTCTTGGCTGCCTGGCTCTTGTTCGACGTTGGAGACTTCCAAATCGCCAACGCATCCGCCTTCTACATTCGCACCAGTTTCCAATAGTATTCTGATGTGTACTCCACCATCGTGCAAGTGTTTCATGCAGTGCTCATTCCCGCACATCATACTGTTGTTGTTCTGGTACTGCACTTTCAAATTGGTCCAGGAATTCATCCACTGGTGTAACTCCATCATATGTTGGCAGTTCCCTTGCTTCTGTTGTCACGCACCACAGTGATCTAATCATCATATTGCAATTCAGCGTTATTACTTCATGCAATCGGTTCTGCCAGCGTTCTACTTCTTCATCTGAATTCGAAGTACGAGAACTGTCACGCTCCAATGAGATTCTCCCATCTGTAGTCGGGTTCCCGATCTTGGTCTTGTGCTGTTATCTAGTAAATTCAATCTAGCTCATCATCATTGTCATTGTCATGCATAGGTTTAGTGTAGCGTGCTCCTTCGGCTGGATCTAGCGGAACTACTACGCATAGGGTCTTTTTCTCGAATATCATCTTCCGCTTCTTTAGGTTGATAACTCCATTCATATTAGTGGCCCAGTCTATTCCTAGCAACGCGGGATAAGGATTGCTATCATCAACAATCTCTATCACTTCAAATTTCGTCTACGTGCTCGTGCCTTCGATATCAACTGTTACCCCTTGCAACCTTTGTTGGCCGGATAAATCGTTCTTGCGGACAAGGCCGATCTCCCTAGTATCAACAGATATCTAGCAACAAGCAGGACAAGCAAATCTACCTTTCTCTAAACACATTGCAATTCATTAATAAAAACTAAAGAGGTGTTTTAGACCCTACCTTAAGTCCAACGCTAGTTTGTGGCAGCCATACTCCAACAATTCCGAAAGAGTTTCCTTGTAAGAACCTGCAATCACAAACAAACACACATCAAATAACACCTGCATAGCTAATATAATAAATCATGTTCATCATGGTAATCAAGGAATCCATGAAAAAAACCATAAAACACAGCTTATTGAGAAAAATAAACTTGATTGTATCAACTTTGTAATAGAAGAACTTTACAACCTTTGGTGCCTTGATGCTATACAAGCTCTTCCCAGGGTCCAAACAGGAACCTCCTCTACTTTGACAAGCCTCACTCTCTTCCAAATGAGATCAAAAGGTATGTAATCTCTCCTCTCAAAAGCTCAATTAGGAAGACTAAGTTCCAGCAGCATTTACCCTAAAAAATATTCAGCTTTCAACCTCCCAAGTAACCAGCCCAATGCTTCATTTTATAGTGCAAAGGAAGGAGGTTATAGGTCCACCATTGAATGGATAGAGTCCTCCTTCAAAGGGATAAGCTCCTCACATCAAGGGGTTAGCTCCTTAAGATATGAGATGCATGAACCCTCAAGGAGCGAACTTGCCACCTCAAGATTCCCTCTAGAAGCTTCCAGAAATGACTCAAAGTGAGTTTTTAAGAATGTAATTACGCCTTTTTAACTTTTACAGGGGTCTGCACCCATAACACAGATACAGAGTGGTCAGGTGCGCAGGGGACATGACCAAAAGGTGCGGGACCACAGGTAATGCTAAGAGAAAGCGTGAAACTAGAGTTTTAAAGATTTTTAAAGTCTTTCTCTTATTTTCAAGGCTTGATATGAAGAACTGAGGTTTAAGACTTGCAAAGGAGGAAGGTATGAGTGAAGATAGACTCACACTAATTGCAGAATGTCAAGGTGACAATTTTTGTGCAATAGATTTCCCCCTAAAGTGCGAAGTCTGTAATAGATAAGGATGGTTTTTGTCATCTAAGAAGAGTGAAGTACTTTATCATTTCAAGGATCTTCCTGTGGACACCCCGGTCGGAACCTGTAAAAACATTCAATGCAAATTAAATATATATTATATATATATATATATTATTATAATATATTATATATATATACTAGATATATATAAGATATATGAACATATTATCGCCGAGGTAGGCATTCCCATACTTAGATCAAAACTGACTAGAAAACTATCTAAACTGCTCTGATACAGGAATGATTTTGTAATACATCACAAATATAGACATATGTAGACACAGTATGGGCACAACCATGTGTTTATGAATAGTCCACTATATAATGAATAACAAAATTCCTCGCATCCTGGATGGTGGAACCTAGATCCAGGGTCTTGATTTTTGCTTCCCGAACTAGTACGATTCTATCCATGTGAATGAATGTGTCGAAGTCGAACATGGTAGAAACCACTTGATTACCAGTCAAAGATGTAAAATATTAACAAGTGTGAGAGAAACCACCAGTAATATCAATGGACCTCAAAGTACTTAGTACAATCCATGAAATGTGAATAAATGAGTCGATGTCGAACACGTCACAAAATCCTTTGATCGAAGGTCAATGATGCAACTTATCATCAAAGGCGAGAAACCAGCGATTGAGGCATGCAGATTTGAAGGTATTGATGATTTCTAGATCACCTTTCTAGATAATGAGTTGGAGTCGATAGAAAGCAATCCGTCGTAGGCAAGCCCACAACACGAAATCATAGATCAAGTTTTGAAGAAATATATTTGGTAAGGACTAACTCAGGGATGGTCAAGATGGATGACAGATATTTTTGCAAATGAATGGTTTATTTGAACCGACCTCTTGAACACATAACGACACTGCAGATGGTTTGGTGATAATTGACCCAAAGCTAATACCCAGAAACCGGCTGAAGACTTTCAATATGGTTTGATTAACTGTTAGGCAAATGATTTCCCAACCTAGGTGAACAAAAAGTGTCGTGTTCAAGAGTGGTTAACTGCTTTTCTAAACACAAAGTATAACAAACAGGTTCATTTTTCTCTCTTTTCCCCCACCATTTCTGGCAAGTACCTCTTTATTTTTGACAAGCTTGAAGATGATAACATTTGCTTGATTATAAGATCATCCTTCGGATGAGTCCAACTTAGTTTAAAATTCGAACCCTAAGAAGGAGTGGTTTGTTCCTGTTTGAAATTGAATAGGTCCTTTACTGTTAAATTTTAACAAGTCGAGTATAGGAGAAACTCGGTGTTTTTCAATTTTAGGGAGTCAGAAGAAAAACTTAAGAAAACTCCATGGTTGTCCTTTTTCGTAAATTTGTGTCTCCCAAACCCGAAAAAGTATAAAATAATACTTGAGAGAATCGCTTGATCATTATGATCAAGGATTAATTTTCATAATTAGTGCCTTCAATTTGAAAAAGTAAAAAAGTGATCGAAAACACGTCATTTTATTACCAATATCGAACTTGAAACGACAAAAGTCCGACAATCTTTTCATGTTTATACGGTCAGAAAAGAGTTCTAAGTGGACCGTCTTTTTAATTTCATTTTAACGAGTTTAAAAAGAAAAACTCGACGATCTTTTCATATTTTACAAGTCAGAAAAGAGCTTAAAGATGACTCCTATGTTTCGCTTTTTCGTAAATTTTGAAAGAGTCTGAAAAAGTGAAAAAGTATGCTCTTCATTGAAAATGATCAATTCTCCTTGAAAATCCAATATTCTGCACAAAAACTCAAAACATTACTCAGACCTGTTTAAAATAAATAAAAATGCATCAAAACTTACATTTTTAAAGTGAAAAATAAACAAATTAAAAATTCATTTATTCAAAAAGCTTATAAAAAGGGCTTTTGTAAATTCATTTTTACTGTTTGACTTCAAAGTGAAAAGTAAGAGTTTTTGGTAAGAAATGTCCTATGAATATTACGGAAAATCCGACCGTTGGAATCAAAAACCGTCAGCTCCAAGTAATCCACATCATCCCTATCTTGCATTTCAACCGTTTAATTTTCATTTTAGGGTTTTAAAATTGATTTTTTTAGGAAAATTTTGGTTAAAACATTGCTCATGGGGGCTCCGCAGATGCAGCATGTGGCCCCCGCGGACCTCAAATTTTTCGTACAAAAGAAAAATTCGGGGTCCCGCACTTGCACTTAAGGATGAGTGCGGACCTACGTACTATCCCTAACTAGCAGGTGCGGACCCTGCGAAATACATTTTAAAACACCAATTTTTTCATTTCCACCCAAAAATTTTGAAATTAAAATGTTCTAATCCACCTTTTTTGCAATGTAGATATGTAACAAAATTCTTGTTTGGTGGGAACGGGAACATGAATATGTGGATCTAGCCGCATTAATTCATCCACCTACAATACAGGCATTAAAAGCATGCAGACTATTTAAATTCTGGGCCATACCCGACATGAGGGCTTAGGTAGACTTTCTGCAATGGCTGGTAGACAGGTGGAGCACATAGGACCAGTATTTCATAATTGGTGGCCACCGGCTCGAAATCAAGCCAGAGGATATTTATTTCCTGACTGGTTTGCCCAAGAGAGGTGAAGGATTATCTCTATTCGGGACTAGGCCAGGTGACAAGTCTGTCGCTAGTCTCCGACTAGAGTTTTGTAATGTCCAAACTGCGGATAAACAGATAGATATTAAGACTATCTCCCATCCTGAACTTAAAGTGATTGCATTTACTGTCACTAGACTATGCGGGAGTGCAACATTGCATCTAGCTACTAGATCCCAAATGCGAATGGAAGTAGACTATTCCTGAGGCACCATCTTCAACTGGTGCGATGCCGTGTTGGCGAATGTAAAAGGCCAACTGACTAGAGCAAAGAACGGGCAACTAAAAAACTTTGGATATGGTTTCTTGGTTGTGAGCTTTGGCCTAGAGAGGATCCCTATGTTGGTCCCACAACATCTTTCTGTTGAGGCTGGACTTCCTCGAGAGCCTAGGATTATGCGCTGAGTTGCAGTGATGGCCTGTCATCTTGAGGAGGGTATAGAGGTTGTCTGATTTCCACTTGAGTATTTTAATTGGTTGGGGAACCAAATTTTCGTGATTCAGGACTTTCCATATGCTGGGATGGATTATCGTGGTGATCCAGACATGGCTCTTCCACTAGGAGAGCAATGGGATGATTTAGGTAAAACTATTTTCAACATTTCCTAAATTTTTAAACTATTTTTTTTTGTTTTTTAAATCGTCCAAAATTGATAGTAAAAAGTTTTAAATGCAGATGTGGGTCCATGGCGACCAGCCGCTCTCCAGCCCTATGAGAGAAGACACCCTGCTGCCACAGCACCGGCCCCATAGGACCAATCAGCAGAGACCCTGACCGAATTGGAGCATCATCTAGGGCATTTGACAGTAGACATCCCAAACACTAGTATAGATGATATTCCTCTTAGGTTACAACGCTATGTGATTGGGGTCCCAGGACTTTTTAGGAGGTTCCTTTGTAGGGTGGCCCGAACATTGGTTTCTTATCATGATCATCATCAGGGATAGGATGATTGCCTTTGTAGACTCATATGACATTTTATATCTTTTTGTACTATCATTTTTGCCGATCATAAGGTGTTTTTCAACCTATGATCGAAGACGATGTATATTTGACACACTTCTATGATATATCACTATTATTGGCTATCTTGTATAACATGTTTATGGAATGTTTTTAAATTTACTGTCTTGATTATTGCAAATGTCTATTTAACATTTGAGAAGCAACTGCATCTGCTAATGTGTTTAAATATCTTGGAATATGCTGATATTCAATGTAGTCAAATTCACGTTCCAAGAGACGAACTCTCAAAAATAATTTTAATAACATTGGATTTCTAATGGCATAAACTTTGTTAAGCTGTAATACAACGAGTTCAGAATCTAACCTTACAATCAAACTCCGAATCCCAAATGAGATGGATTCAGATAATAACTCAATCACTGCACTATACTCTGCAATGTTATTTGTTGTTTGACCGAGGCTTACCCCATGCATAGATACTAAATCGTGAGAGGGTGAATAAATAATCCAAGCTGCGGAAGAAATGTTCTGTGTACTACGACAAGCACCATCAGCAAAACCAATGTATGTTTGAAGAGACGTCGACATCTGCAATGTCAAGAGTAAAATCAAGATAAGCAAGAATAATGATAAAACACTCTCTAAACTAGGCACACTTTCTAATCTACAACACACCAACTAGAAAGAAACTATTTTAACAAAAATCTCCACACCAAACTTTAAGCATAATATCTTTTCAGATAAAGCCCATTTCTGGGTCTACCTAAAGAGACACTGTCAAAATCTACTAATTCATAGGCCCCTTTTGCCAGCTTTCACTTAACAATAAAAGGACCATGCCACATGGGTACAAATTTTCTAGCCCCTAGCTTATCGTTTGCTTGATTGTATAGTAAAACTAGGTCTCATTCTGAAAAATTATGAGGTGTAACATTTCGATCGTACTGAGCTTTTATCCGTTTTGCATGAGTCTCGATTGCTAATGCAGCATCACGTTGATTCTCATCTAGCTGCGCTAAGTACAACAAACATTTTTCCTCTTCGGAAGTGGCTGGGAGTAATTCTATGGCTATTTGCAATGACAGAATTTCGCATTCAATGGGTAACACTGCTTCCAACCCGTAAACTAGCTGAAAAGGAGTGAAACTAGTTGATGTTTTGACTGAGGTTTGGTATGCCCAAAGCACTGGAAATAACATGTTATGCCAATTCGACTGATGAATACCAATGATTCGTTGGATCATAGTGACTAGAACTTTATTGATTGCTTCAACCAGACCATTAGCTTGTGGGCAATATGGAGTAGAACTATCGTGACGCAGGCCAAGTTGATCTGTTAGTTCAGTCATCATTATGTTTCGAAAATGACTTCCATGATCAGTAATAATCAATTGAGGAACACCGAATCTAGAAATTATATGATTGAAAATGAAAATTGTAGCAATTTTGCCGTTTGCCGAAAATGTAGGCATCGCCTCGGCCCACTTGGTAAAATAATCTACCGCAAGGATAATATACGCATGCCCCTCAGCCGAGTGAGGGATACATGTAATAAAATCGATACCCCACTTTGTGAAAGGACTGACGACAATTATAAGGTGGAGAGGAGCAAGTGGAGCACACATATTTCGATCAAAAATTTGGCAATTGTGGCATTTCTGGACTGCATTGATATAATCTTTAAATAAGGATGGCCAAAAATAACCAGCGCACAATATTTTTTGGGTTATCGCATACCCAGACATATGACCGCCACACGCTCCAGAGTGACAGTCATTCAGAACCTTTTCCGCTTCTTCATGAGTTAGACAACGTCGGAAAACAGAATCCACTCCACGATGATAGAGTGTATCTCCAATAATATTGTATTGTTGGGATTGGAAACGTATTTTCCTTCGCTGAGATCGTGAAATTTCAGGCTGAAAAGATTGGGTTTGGAGATAGACAATTATATCTCCATACCATGGCTCAAGAGTACTGATAAGAAACAAGATTCATCCGCAATGGGTTCTTTCACCATAGTTTCAGTATCAGTACGCGGGAAATCATGCATCAGTTCCACAAAAAACAAAGATTTCTTTGCCTTGGATTTTTCGAATTCCAAGTCAAATTCATGCAGGATAACTATCCATTTGGAATACTTGCCCCCTAGAAATTGTTTTGTCAAAATATACATCATAGGGTTACAGTCAGAATTACGGTGGTTTTGCGTAATAAGATGTAGTGACGAAATCTTTGGACAGCTTGAACAGCTACCAAGGCCAATTTCTCCACATGCGAATATTTAAGCTTAGTTAGATTCTGAGTTCGACTAAGATAGTAAATCACATGTTCATTGTGGAATTCATCTTCCTGAACTAAAACCATCCCAATGGTGGAATGAGAAGCGGCGAGGTACAAAAAGTATTCCTGGTTGTAGTTAGGAGGATGCAATAATAGTGCATTTGTCAACGCGTGTTTAAGTGCATCAAAAGATTTGTTAGCTATTTCATCCCAAAAGAACGGAGTATTCTGTTTCAATAACCTGGTAAAACCTTTCATTATCTCGACATAGTTAGGAATGAATTGACGTAAAAAGTTTGCTTTCCCTTGCAAAATTTGGAGTTGGCGAAGAGTCGAAGGCGGAGGTAATTTGACAATAGCTTCAATCTTCGAGGGATTGACACGATTGCCAACTTTTGAGACAACAAATCCTAGTAAATGACCCATTTCTATACAGAAAACACATTTGTGTGGATTCAGCCTAATTCAATAATGCCTACATCTCATATAAAATTTCTCGTAAATGAGTGAGATGATCAGCTCTACGTAATGAATGAACAGGTAAATCACCGAGATAAGGCTGCACAATGTGCTTGATGTCATGAAATGCGTAAGACATAGCCCTTTGAAAAGTTGCTCCGGCTTTCTTCAATCCAAAAGGTAACTTGCATTAAGCAAATGTCCCCATGGACAAATGACAGTTGTTTTAGGTTGATCAGTAGGGAGTATGTTAATTTGATTGTAACCGGAAAAACCAGCCATAAAGGAGAACATTTCACTACAGGCACAATCATCAATAATTTGATCGATATAGGGGGTTAGATAATTATTTTTAGGAAAAGCTCGATTAATATCCCTATAATCAATACATATTCTTATCATTCCTTGCTTTTTATTAATAGGAACAATATTTGATACCCAATCCGTTAAGGGAATTGGATAAATGAAACCTGCTCGAAGTAATTTCTCAACTTCAGCTTTAATAGCAACAGCTTTTCTTGGATGTATCTGACGCAAACGTTGCTAGACAGGTTTAGCATCTGGGTAAGTTTTAATTTCATGGACAACAATTGATGGATCGATTCCTGGCATTTCTTCATATGACCAGGCAAACACATCATGAAATTCTTGAAATAGGGCTTTATAAGTTTGGATTTCCTCATCTGTACAGGAAGCACCTATATGAATGTTTTCAATAATTCCGGGTTTCACTGAAATGTCAATAGGAATCGTTTGAGAAATATTTCTCAAATTCAACTCAAAATCAGGATGTTGCAATGGATTTTGTGGTTCTTTGACATAATCAGTGGTAAAAATAGATGAAAAATCATTTTCAAAATGATCAAGCTCAGGTAAAAACGAAGATCGATGATGAAGATCTTCCCATGGTAAATCATCAACAGACAAAAGTTCGTGAATCTTCTCATCAGTATGAACAAGATCAGAAAGAGTTGTTGAATCTGAGGTTGAGATTGAAAGTGACTCCCCATGGACCACATTCATTGGATCAATTTCGGTTGAACAAGAGTCGGAAAATGACTGTATAGCTTGATATGCATCTTCAAAGGGACTCAAGGGCATTGCATCACCAAATGAGTCCACCTCAGAATTGGAAGGTACGATCCAAGGATCATCAAAAGCAATAATGTTCAATGAAATCATATGAATGGTTACAAGAAAAGGAAATACGTTAGGAGGGGGAAATGAAAAAGTTCCTAGTAAACCAGAATCTTTAATCAATCCCACCCCAACATCTTTATAAGGGATAACTGTTTTCCTGACATGTTGAATACTATCAGAAGAGGCTGGGTCGGATGAAAAATAATTTAACTGGTCTATTGTAATGATCTTTCCATTATGAGGAAACTTAATAAGCCGAAATATTGATGAAATAATAGCAGTCATAGCATAAGACCAACTCCGACCCAATAGAAGGTTGTAATCTAGAGGGGCATCAACCACTTCCACATCTAGATTTACAGTTTTGCCTTCTACCCCTATAGGTAAATCCTGCAAAATGCCAAAAGGATGAAACCCTCGGCCATCAAAAGCCTTTAAAATCGTCGGGGATTGATTGAGTGTAGGAGAACCAAGAGATCTCCAACACTGAATCGACATAATACACATAGAAGCTCCTTCATCAATCGCAGTCTGAAAGCAAGGTCTGTTTTTGACTAACACTGGGATCTGGAAAGCCATTTAATGAGGTAGACGAGGTGTACTATTTTCTAAATCGAAGATTATAAGGTTGGAATCCTGAATATCAACAATTCCTATAGCAGACAATAGCAATTTACGCTGTGTTGGGCATGATTGTAGCACCTCCAAAGCCGACATTGCTGAAGCAGAAATAGCCAAATCTTCAACAATGTTATAGTTCTGAGCAGCTCTCGCATGTGGATTGAAAGCTGACTTCTGAAGTATACCTTTAGCAGGTAGTTTGATTACTAAGTCTGGGTTAGGTTTCTCGATTTGTAGCGGATCAGAACCATAAGGAGTTGAAGTTGATGGGTTTGAATTAGAAGATTCTGCTTCCTTACCACCAACATGATTCTTACTACCATAATCTTGCAATTGCTTCGCAATCCTGACATGGGATATCATGATAATTGGTTCTTCTGAGGCATTTGAGGAAGAACATATCATCTTACTATCTTTATTAGGAAAAAGATCCTTCAAGACGAGATGCGTTTGAGAACCTTTGACGATTTTCAAAACCTCAGCTCGATGTGGACAACCTCTTGTAAAATGCTCCTCATCACAAGTGAGACAAGGATAACGAGGTTTACGTTTCTCATCAGTAGATTCAGTTTTATCTGGTTTCTCTTTTGTGTTTTGTTTATTTTTCTTCTTCCCCTTCTTTTCACCGCTGGATTTTGATTTGGCCGTAGATGATTCTATGACATGAATATCGGCAGGAATTTCAGCGGAAGATTCTCCTGTCGGGGAATCTGGTAAAGTTATAATAGGATAAGAATTCTTTGCATATTTCTTCTTACTCTTGGTGCTAACTGAACCAATCATACCATCAGCGGCACGAGACCCTGAAGGAGCTGCAGTTATTTGATTTTGTTTCGAAAGATTGGGGATTTTTTCGTGTAAAGTACCCGACTACGTATAAACGAGGTCAAGGTACTGAGTCTGAGCAATTACTTGCTCTTCAGTAACGATTCTTGCCTTAGATACATCCTCAGTGATTTTAGGTAATAATGATTTAACAAACCATTCTACCAAAATTTGATCCAGGATAAAAACTTTCACTAAACGTCGTCGACGTCACCATTCATGAATATGATCTAAAATATATGTGGATGTTGACTGTTTTAATGAAGTTAATAATTCCGTGTCATTGTCATATCTGACAGGCAACTGAAAATGAGTTAAGAATGAAGTGGCTAACTGACTAAAATTATAAAAAGAGCTTCGTGGTAATTCAATGTACCACTTGGCCGCGAGACCAATTAGAGTGCATTGAAAAAGCCGTAAGCGAATTGAATCATCTATAACGCAATTTGATGCACACCAGAGGTGATAAGTCATCACATGATTTGACAGATCTTCTCCTGTCTTACGCTCAAACTTCGAGATATCACTTGGCAACTTATTAGGCATTGGCAGCCAACACGGAAGATAGTAGATTGGATCGTTCGTAAGGCGCAACAAATCAAGTAAATCCAAAGTTGTAATAAATGGTAACTGACGGTTAGGGTCTCGAAAACCTTGGGTCACAAGACGAACTCCAGGAGAAGGATATCTAGGATAACCTGGAATTGGATTTGCATTAGGAATATTATATCCTCCCGGAAAACCAGGATTAACCAGACCAAACTAGGGTTGCTGAGGTTGAGGTTGCTGATAAGTATACCCAGGGTATGGTTGATACTGATAAACTGGGTTTTGCACAGCAGGACCATATTGATACTGTCCCTGGTACGGTTGATAAGTGAATTGCGGTTGACTTGTGACAACCATACTTGGACTAGGTTGTCCTACAGGCATCTGAAACGAAGTCTGAATTTTAGGTCCGGACTGTGGTAAAGAGGTTTGAGGAGTTGATACAGGAACAATAGAAACTGGAGTTGTCGATACTCCAGAAGTAGGTGGGGTAGATTGAGCAGAAGCTGCAGTAGTTGCAGTAGTCGTTTGAGGCGGAGTTCGAGGTGAACTAGGCCCAAACTAATGAACTACACCAGGTGCAGAAGTTTGAATAATAGGCTGGACAGGTTGCTGGGTTGGACCAGAAACCAAAGGTTGTCTAGATTGAGATGACAACTGTACATTGGGTTGCAAATTCTGTTGAGATGAACCCCACACCACGTTCATTCCGGGGTATGGACCCATAAAAGGTTGAGCATATTGGGGACCATAACTAGGTTGAGTGTAGGGCTGATAATTGAAACGTACATTTCCAGCTCCTTGAACAAATGGTTGACCAGAAGGTGGTTGGAAACCTTGAGTTCGGTACTGACGTTGAGGTTGATAAACTTGAGGCACGTACTGAAACTGGGGTTGACCTTGAGGTATATATTGATAATGGGGTTGACCTTGAGGTATATATTGATACTGGGGTTGACCTTGAGGTATATACTGAGTCTGGGGTTGACCTTGAGGTATGTACTATCCCGAAGGTATGTACTATCCTTGAGGTTGCCCCCGAGACGGTATCTGACTACCTTGAGGTTTCCCCCGAGGTGGTAATTGAGCACCTTGCGGTTGCCCCCCAGGCGGTAACTGACTACCTTGAGGTTGCCCTCCAGGCGGTAACTGACTACCTTGAGGTTGCGGATTTGGAATAGCACCAGACATCATAATAATTTCTTCTACGCTCAACGGTGAAGTTCCGTTATTACCAGTTGATACCCATGTTCAATGGGTTGAGGAGACGCTCCTCAAAAAGTACCAGAAAATGAATGATACCCAGAAGGAACAGAAGGACCACCATGTAAAAATGTTTCCGGTGTTTGGGAAAAATGGATGACTGCTTTGACATATTCGAAGGAGGATAATAACCTCTGGGCGTAGGATGAAAAGGAATACGAGGTGGTGAAGAAGCAGGACCAAGATTTTCTAAAAAGTTCGTCAATGATATATAACAAGCGTCACTTCTTAAAGGACTGTGGAAGATTGATTCACGCTCTCTAAGTTGTAAGGTTGGTTGATTTTCAGGGAGAGTTATATCTTCGTCCGAACTAACAAGTTATTCAATAGAAATGAGTCCAGAAGGAAGATTTTGGGTAATGACACTTCCTACCCTGGGTGAACCAGGACCACTAGAAGCTGGAGAAGCAAATCCTGAGGATGGAGTAGCAGCAGGTTCAGTTTCAGGTTCAGAAATTTCAGGTTCCTTAATTAATTCACAAGTAGGAGAAATACTACCAGTAACTTTGGAAAATGAAATTGGTTTAGAAATATACTCTGTTCCTGGAACTTGATAATCAGGGTGAATAATTAAATATGATTCTCCGGCTTTCGGTGACCCAACTCTATTGTCACTAGATGTTACAAGAGCTCTTAGCCCTTCAAGCTAACTTGGTGTATATTCGGGAGGTTGCCCCCGAAGTCTATGGGATTGTCTCGGTAATTCAGCCACGATTAAATATTTAATCACTTCACACGCAAACAAAGAAAATCTCAATAAAACCACCTAAAGTCTCTAAAGAACCAAACAATTGAATCACACGCCTAAAAATATAAGGGTTCAAACAACACACAAACAGTAACTTTACGTACTGAAAACACTAGTTGGTGATGAAATCCAACGTCGTAGAATTCAATACAGAAATGGTGGTTGGAATAGTTACCCCGACAACCTGGTTAATGAAACAGATTGACACAAGTTTCTTCACAAAACTGTTTCGAGTGAAGAGAACCCCCCAGAGAGTCCAAGTGAGTCTAGTCGACATCTGCTCCAGGTACAGTGAGATCCATCCTTCACCGTCACCTTAGGAAAGAATCTTAAGATTATGGTCACTAAGTTTACCAACGATAACAAATACAACTGGGGAACAGTCTACGATCCGATCTACGTGCAAGGGCAGAGTATCAAAGCTCAATCCCCTTGAAGGCTTCTCAACATGATTAATCCGAGATTTACCAACAAGTGACCCCAGGCTCCTCGACAATGGTTAATCTGAGGTTTACCGTTTTTAATACTAGCAAATCTGCTATCTTTCCCAATGAGACAAACTTGATTGTCTCAAAGGTTCAGACATGATCTCGTGATTGACTCCTTTAAGAGGAGCTTCCCAGATTATATCAATTATAATTGGATTTATTTCCTACTGCAAGATATAGCTACTTGTTTGTTTTAACTATCTTGGAGAGTTAATTACTCCCTACTCCAAGATACTAGCCTAAGCTATATTGGTGATAAGAGCCCTAGAAATAAAAATATTGCTAGATGAATTTTAATTAAGCGTTATTTTTATTGGTTGTTTTTTAAGTCAATAGGTATGGAGATGAAACTTTGATGGTGTGAAGACTCGACTCCAAAAACACTAAAAAATGCACCTAAAATGATAAACAATTCGTTTTTCTTTTCAATGAATCTCTAGCTAAAGAAAGAGTTGAGAATGCAATTCCTTAAAAAACAAATCTTTCCTTCAACATATAAATGAAAAGAAAATCATTTTGTCTTTTTCAATAAACTCAAAACGAAACTGCTAATTATGCTCACAAAAATGAATCCCTTTTCTTTTCAACATTCAAAACTATAGAAAACAATTCTTTCAAAAGAGAAACTATAATTTCTAGAAATACACTCAAAACTATGAAAAATCTAATCTTGAGATCTAAACTTTTAAAAACCTAATCGAAATAAAGCTTCAAATGTTTTTTATGATGTTTTACTTAGTTATTCAGTAAACTAAGGATTAATTCATTAAGAATAACAAATCAATAAAAAAACACCCAGCTATGTTTTCTTTTATAAAAATGAAATTCACAACTTATGACCAAGTTCGTTCAAATATTTGCAAAGAGAAACGAAATCTATTTCTCACCAAGGGAAGATTTCACAAACTAGCTAGACTCATCAAGAAGACAAAAGATACCAAGGTGATCTAAGGTTTCTTAGGCTTCTAATCTTTAAGTCACTACAAAGACCAAGTGAAGACCAATCCAGGCACGCAAAACTTCTAGAAATTCATCTAAAACACAACACCAATGGAACTTACTCACGAGAGACTTTTGACAGGATATATGCAGATCTGGGCAGAGACTAAAAGTAATAAATAGAACCTAAACTTATATGGACGAAAAGATTTCAGGTTTTTCAAAAATTTTGACAGGGTCCGCAGGCTTCTAGTAAAACTAGATGTGGTACCGCTTTGTGCAGTAAAGTAACAGTACGGAGAGGTCCGCACTGTAATATAAACATAACGGGCGGTCCTCTTAAAAATTTCTAAAAAACAAAAAAAAATCCAGGACCTAAAAACTACCCAATCCCACACACATCAAGCAAAAACAGAAACAAAAATCAAGTTTCTCAAGTCAAAGACAAAGGAAAATTAAAAAAACCAAATCCAGTTCCCCAACAAAGTCACCAATTTGTTGGCCGGATAAATTGTTCTTGCGGACAAGACTGATCTCCCTAGTATCAACAGATATCTAGCAATAAGCAAGACAAGCAAATCTACCTTTCTCTAAACACATTGCAATTCATTAATAAAAACTAAAGAGGTGTTTTAGACCCTAACTTAAGTCCAACGCTAGTTTGTGGCAGCCATGCTCCAACAGTTTCGAAAGAGTTTCCTTTTAAGAACCTACAATCACAAACAAGCACACATCAAATAACACCTGCATAGCTAATATAATAAATCATGTTCATCATGGTGATCAAGGAATCCATGAAATAAACCATTAAAACATAGCTTATTGAGAAAAATAAACTTGATTGTATTAACTTTGAAATAGAAGAACTTTACAACCTTTGGTGCCTTGATGCTGTACAAGCTCTTCCCAGGGTCCCAAAAAGGAATCTCCTCTACTTTGACAAGCCTCACTCTCTTCCAAATGAGATCAAAAGGTATGTAATCTCTCCTCTCAAAAGCTCAATTAGGAAGACTAAGTTCCAGCAGCATTTACCCTAAAAAATATTCAGCTTTCAACCTCCCAAGTAAGCATCCCAATACTTCATTTTATAGTGCAAAGGAAGGAGGTTATAGGTCCACCATTGAAGGGATAGAGTCCTCCTTCAAAGGGATAAGCTCCTCACATCAAGGGGTTAGCTCCTTAAGGTATGGGATGCATGAACCCTCAAGGAGAGAACTTGCCACCTTAAGATTCCCTCTAAAAGCTTTCAGAAATGACTCAAAGTGAGTTTTTAAGAATGTACTTGCACTTTTTTAACTTTTACAGGGGTCCACACCCATAACACAGATACAGAGCAGTTAGGTGCGCACGGGACATGACCAATAGGTGCGGGACCACAGGTAATGCTAAGAGAAAGTGCAAAACTAGAGTTTTAGAGATTTTTAAGGTCTTTCTCTTATTTTCAAGGCTTGATATGAAGAACTGATGTTTAATATTTGCAAAGGAGCAAGGTATGAGTGAAGATAAACTCACACTAATTGTAGAATGTTAAGGTGACAATTTTTGTGCAACAACCTTCCCATGGGAAAAATCTTCTGTTGGTTCGCCATTCATAACTGAATAGGGGACCACTGTAACGTGGGCCTGCCCATGTGTTCCCATGTCTGCTTTGGTAACACATTAGCATCTGAACCTAGGTCTAGGATTACCTGATCCATTTCATATTTGCCAATCTGCACTGTTAATCTCATTCCCTCTCTGTGTGCAATGTATGCTTTCTTAGTTTCCGGACTACGTGCGGTTCCCTTGACCCTGCGCATCTAGTTATCAACTCTTGTAGTCCTTTAACTGCCTTATTGTCATGTAGCAGTTTCATGCATGTCTCTAAAAAGGTAGTAAGCATAGAAGGATTCATTCCTGGCTCTAGTTGATCCTTACTACCTGAAGTAGAGGCCTCCGCGAAGCTCTTCTTGGCTTCCATAAATGTCTCCTTTGAGCGTTCCAAGTCAAACTCAGGTTCCTTTGTAGGAGCCTTGCGAACCCATGTATCTTCCTCGAGCTGCTTCCCTTTATCCTCCCCTGTGGTTGCACCGCTTCTAAGCACCATATTCACATTTGGGTCTTCTTTCACGCAGCTCAGACCTCATCATTTAAATATTAGGCTGAAGTACTCCTTTCTCGCGCATCTATGCGATCAACATAGGACAATCTACTGCTTCATGATTGAACTGATCACAATATGAAAAAGATACTCTCGTCGTGTTGGTACAATTGCGAGCGTAGTGCCCTGGTTCTCTGCAATCGGAACAGATTAACTGTCTGCGGCCCCTTCTTGGCCCCATTCCTGCTCATCCTTGACTTCGCCGTTGAAATCCACCACGTGCCATTCTAAATACTGGGTCAAAGGCTAGCATTTCTGTCTGCGTCCAATTGGTTGGGGTTTGATCCATCATTAACTCATAGCTCCAACAAGTACGCTCATCAAGGCCTGCTGATCTACAAAAATTACAAAACAGTTGCAGGGGAGTCTGTGTATACTTCTACAACAAATGACAGTTGTCTATCATGTGCTTTCCTCCTATCTGACAGATCGCACACCATAGTGCGGGTGCCACACTTGACCCTACTTATGCTTCTAGTCTCAATGGCATTGGCCCCCCTCTCGCCATGTAGTTCACAAATACTAGACAGTGGTCTTTTTCATGGCCCTGGCCTTTGCATTTTATGCACCATGCTTCTTCGCGTGCCCCTGGCCGTGGTGCCCTATCTTGCTTCAAAATCTACATCTCCAAGCATAGATTCTGTAGTTGTGCATGAATTTGTTGGACTCCCAACCCGGGATCCTGTATTGGTGTTTCATGCAACCTCATCGCCATCTCCAATTCTTCGACCTTGGTTGAAAGCTTCTGCTATGAAAACGTTGTCCTCAGTTGTGGTGTCAAAGATGCCACAAACCATGAACGGTGTTGTGCATCTGTTAGCGTCATATTAGCATTGCGGATTGTACTCTTCAGCCTCTGATCCAGATACCACGGGGTCTTGCCTGAAAGCATCACGATTTCTTTAAATCCAATGATTGACTGTGTCTCTAATTTCAGCGGGCGAAATTCTCTGTTCAACGCATTTTGGAGCTCTGTTATTCTTGCATTTGGGTGGTCATTTAAGTGCTTGATATACCATGTCAATGCGCGATCCTGCTGTGCACTTACCGAGGTAGCCTTCTTAATGTTGTTGTTCGTGACCCCTTGTGCTTCCCACATTGCTCTTACCACGAACCAGAACTGGTTTAGATCCTCATTCCCTACTCCTCTGAATATGGGTAACTTGATCGCACTCGCCATGTTGAACTGTGGGGGTGGTGGAGGTGGGGTGGGTGAAGATGGAGGTGGGGTGGGTGAAGATGGAGGTGGAGTAGGTGAAACGGGTGATGGCGTAAGTGGAGGTGATAATTGCGGAATGCGCTGCCTTATCAAATTGACCGCACTTCTCGGAGAAACTAGAGTGCGCTCTTCCTCACTCTCTCTTAAAGGTGAAATTAAGGCACTGTTTCCTAATCCTTCGATACCTTTGTAGATCTTTCCACTCCACGTCGTTACAAACATTAATGTATTCACATAACCCACTTTTCACATAACAACATCTTAATCAGGTATTCAAGGATTTAATGTACCTACCTCGCGGTCCCTTGAGAAAATCTTGTTCTGCTTCGCTATAGCTCACAGTCGTATCTACCAAGAACTCAGTAATAAATACCCCTATTATCCGGTCGAGCTAATGGTCCGCAACTCCCGCAATCTTATCTTTTGATGTCTCTAGTCTATGCACTAACTTCGGAGTCCACACTATCAATTGGTTGAGCTTGTACCTTCCCTGGCTGTCGGTTAACCTCGTGATCCACTCATACAGTTCAGAAGAGAAGGACATGAAGAAGATCTCGTGGATTTCCGTATATACATAGCGATCCAGCCACCTCTTCTCAGATATCTGCGGAGCTCTGTTTTCCTGTGTCACGAACTCGTGAAGTTTCTTGTCCAACCACTCTTCAATTTCCTTCTTCATGGGATTCCAGTGTTTTGACATCAGACATCCCTTAAGTAAATCCTGGTCCCGACAACGAAACCATTTGTTGGCTTGTTGGGGCCTGACCCAGGTTCAGAAGTGATCTAGCCAAACAAATCCCAAAAGTACCGGCCCTTTCGACAATAGTCCGCGAAGCACGGTCTGAGGTCTCACCCGAGGTAGTATGGGAGGGTGCTGGAACCAGGTTTCCACACCTTAGGGATGTCTTGGTGAAGTCTGGGAAGTTCGCGAACCAATCCTGTGCGCTTGTGCTGCTCTGCGCAGCCGTCTAACCTTTGTGTAGCTCTGTAAAGAGCGTGCAGAGGCACTGTATAGATCCTTTGTCCTTACTGTGTTATTATTATAGATATGAACTTAGTTATGTGGGCCCAGTATTCTCATTAATTATTCAACATTCATAACTAGTGCGTGCAATCATAAACAATAAAGAGATGCATAAAGATATCAAAAGCATAGACACATAATATTCCACAAGTAACTTATCTTTTATTAATCTTTTGTTCAGATACAATTCCAACTTCACCCTACGCACTCAGCTGCAGGGGTCCGCGCACACAGCTGCGGACTCTACCAGGCCTCTGTGCACTCAGCTACAGAGCCTCTTACTACTACTACCACCCAAGACTCGAACTTATAGACTCGGAGTGAATTCCTCATTCAAAACCCATATCACTTCTCCCAACTAAGAACTGACTTTATACTTAGAGCCTCGCTCTATTTATACAATCCCATAGTCCGTGGACCATGGGTAGGGCGACCCATTCTATATTAAATTACATTATTTTAGGGTGGAAAACCTTAGACTCTCGTGCTTCGTGCCCGCATTTTGTGGGGTCTTTACATTGCATTGACTAAAACTCAGGCTCTAATCCCCAAAATCTACTATGGGGGGATCTGCTGCCCAACACCTTTGAGTTAGGGTTGTGAAGAAGCTTTAAGATTGTAAGACTAAAGTGATAGTTGTGGTTAAAATTTATCAATCCTAGATCTTCTTTTAGCTGCTCAAAATTTTTAGATCTATGAGTCCTAGAGCTTCTTTTAGCTACTCTAAATTTTCCTTATTCAATATACAAATATATAAAAATTATGTATGAATATTGAAACCATATCCATAAATTATGGCATAAAATATGTGAGATTGTTATCCGGGTGTCATTATATTGTACAAATGTTGCAGTAAGACATTCAAGTTGTGGTCTAATCAAATGTTTAAAAAATCATTTTTTAATAATATTGAAAAGTAAATATTTATTTTTCAATATTAAACATTATAAGTTGCATTGGTGAATATTAAATTAATAATGATCAATAGGGAAATTGATTGCCAGAGTCCTGCATGAAAATAAACATCAAATCAAATGTTAGTTTATTAAATATTAAATATGGCATAGTCTAACTTATAGATGAAATGCCATTTTTTTAGAGCATTTTTCTGGTTAATTTTAATCAAAATCAATTAGAGATTTTAAAAAACTCAAGTTTAAGTTGCTTAATCAGTGGAAATCAAGTGTCTCGGGGGGTTTTCAGGGGATGAATCCATTTATGCATTCAAAAATGTATTTTAAACAACACAAAATCACGATATTGCTTGAGATTGTATCCCTAAATTCCAATGAAAAAGTCATTTCATATATAAATTATACTATACAGTTAAAGGTATTCTTTAATTCTAATTTTTTAAAAACATGTTATTTTAATGTTTTTAATATTAATATAATAATTTTAAAAACTTTATATAGTCTTTAATTTTAATTTTTTAAAAATATGTTATTTAATGTTTTAATATTAATATAATAGTTTTAATAGAAAATTTGATAAATGATATAAGAATCTAATAAAAATTTATAAATCTATATAAAAAAATTTAATAAGAATATTTTCTTAAAAATGAATTTTTGTATAACCTATAAATTTAATTTTTAATTAAATTGTGTTTGTTTGTGTGTGTGTGTTTTTTTTTTGGATAGGTAAGCCCCCATGGGGGATTTGAGCCAGTGACCTATCACAAGGAGTGCCTTAACAATGCACCAATTCACCGTCAATCCAAAACCCCATGGGCTTAATAAATTCTGTTTTGAAAAAATGATTGATTAATAATAAAAAAATAATAATAGATTTCAAAATACACAGAATAATAAATTAAAGGATATGACTGAAACAAGAATAATATATCACATAGTTCTTGTTGGTCTCTGATCTGATTTAGAATATTAGTTTGCAGTGCTAAGATCTTCCTCAGATTATAAACAAAATGCTTTCATTGTGCTTAAGGATTAATCAATTTTTGCAAGTGAAATGAAGAGTTTTTATGTTAATTTTATGAGCAATTTAACATAAACGAGAAACTGAACAACATCATAAACATGTACAAAACATTATCAAAATACATTACAACAAGCACATGATAAAGGAGTTCACCCCTCCTGGGCTATGTCTCCTTGGTCTAGCGTCGAATGGCTTGGACCTCTCTATTATGCTCAAAAGTGTAAAAATATGTGTTTACAATGCTCAAATACTTCTGAAACCTGCTCCAATCAGTTCAAAATACTAAAAAATGACTCTCTAGCCTCTTTTTTCATCCAATTTGGTGGAAAACTGAAGAAGTTACAACCTTCCCTTGTTTTCCCACTATTCATTCCACAAATTTCTTCAAACCCGACATGATCCTACAAATTAGCTCTGAAAATCCGTTAACTGAGTGAAAATTTCGCCACGTATTGGGCCATAATATACCGACACCAATTGTCTTATCGCAAATAACAATCAGCAGAGTCTTAGGGACTTACAGTCTATAAACAAGGCGGCGATGTGCGATTGTGATATCGACGGACCTGACGGGACATTAAACTATAGCCTATAACCTTATCACATTCAGGATATCGCAATCGACATAAAACAGTGGTCTTCTACATATGCAGGACCTATCCTTCTGCGATATGCGATTTCGATATTGCATTGCAACCTTGAGCTTGCTGGGGGCCGATTCTGTAACACCTCTGTTTGCCGATGTGCGATTGCGATTCTCGCATCGCACTGTGGCTTGCTCTAGGGTCAATTTTTAATGTCGACCCACCTTCGATATGTGATTTGCGAAAATGCTAGAACCATAGCAACTGGAGTTTCTATTGGAGTAATTTCAAGTGAGGAAAAGCAACCAAATGTTTATTTAAGTGAGAAATTAAATGAAGAAAAACAAAGGTACTCATCTTATGATAAATAATTTTATGCTATAATTCATGCTTTGAAGAAATGGAGACATCATCTTGTGCCTAAGGAATTTGTTTACGCATTGATAACCATGCTGTACAATTTACTAACAACCAACCAAAGTTAAATCACAGGCATGCAAAATGGATTGAATTTCTACAGAAATTTACTTTTGTGATAAAATATACTAGTGGTTCATCAAATAGATTAGTTGATGCCTTAAGTATCATTAATTTAATTCTACAAGAATTTCAAGTGAATGTTTTAGGATTTGATAAACTAAAGGAGATGTACATGAATGATGTAGATTTAAAGGAAATATATGCATCCCGTGAGAATACATCCAGTGTAAACAAAACTCAATGGTCAAGCTATATGATTCAATAAGATTTGTTGTTCATGTTGGGCATTGGATAATTTAGCGCTACCATTTTGTTTTGTGACATGTGCTTAATCACCTCTTAAGGATTTGTTAACTCTAGAAATGCATCTATTTACTAACATTTGTGGGTTTTGGTGTAATTGCAATCATTATTCTAGCAAGTGGTATCAAAGCCAAAGGCCTTGAGTTCGAAACACCCCTAGCTCATGTTGGGGGGTTATAGTTAGGCATTGCATAATCCAACACTCCCTACATGTTTCACAACATGTGATTAAACGTCTCTTGAGGATTTGTTAACTCTTGAGATGCATTCGTTTATTAACACCTATGGGTTTTTGCGTAATGATAATAATGATTCCAACATTTCAAAAACAATAAGATGTGTATAACCAAATGCTCCACGAGAAATAATTTGATAAAGGATAATCATAGTTTAGGACTGTCAAAGCACTTTGGGATTGATAAAAACCTTTGCTTTGTTAAATTCCTTTTAATTTTAGCCAGATATGCAAGCTAAAGTAAAACGATTTATTGAAAAATGTAGAGTGTGCCAACATGCCAAGGGATGAAGTTAAAATACAAGACTATACCATCCACTTCCCATTCTAAGCAGGCATTGGGATTTTGTTAGCATGGATTTCTTTTTTGGATTATCTTGAACACAAAGAGTTAATCATTATATTTTTGTGGTTGTGGATAGGTTTTCTAAAATGACTCAGTTATACATAGTACAAAAACCATTGATACAATTTGTGTTGCAAATTTATTTTTTAAAGAAGTTGTAAGAAGGCATGGTTTTCCTAGAACTATTGTTCCAAACCATGATACAAGGTTTGTAGGTCATTTATGAAGAACCTTGTGGAATAAATTAGGCACCAATTTAAATTAAAGTTCAACTTACCACCCATAAACAAATGGAAACATAGAGGTGGTGAATAGAAGTTTGAGAAACATGTTGAGAAGTTTGGCATGTGAGCATCTTAAGCGGTAGGATCAAGTACTTACTCAATATGATTTTTCCTACAACAACTCACCTAACATAAACACATGAATGAATCCATTTAATATCTTGTATGAATACACCACAAGGGGGTGTATCAACTAAGAAATTTGGGAAAGTAGGAACTGAAGAGTATAAATGATGAAGAATTTGTAGTGAGTATGCAAGAGTTACAGGAAAGGGTTAAGCAATAATTTCAGGAGAACAACAACATGTACAAATAGGAGTAGACATAAAAATAAGAAATTGGACTTTGAGGGTTGAAACCTGGTTATGACATATTTGGGAAATGAAAGGTTTCCTGTAGGGACATACAATAAATTTAAGCTTAAGAAAATTGGTCCATGTAAAATTTTAAGGAGATTTTCTTCCAATGCTTAAGAATTAGAACTCCCTAAGAACATTGGAATATCACTAATTTTTAGTGTAATAGATGTATACCCCTTCAAGGAATCATACAAAATTATAGTAGATGCACCTGTAAGTGATGAAAATCGGACCAACAAGTGGAAGAAGTGTTGAACCTCAGAATTACCCTCTTCTTGACAGTTTTTCTCACATTTTTCCCTCACTTTCTCATAAGATTATAGACCCTAATCAATGATAAATGCTATGTTTTGTCTTAAGGAAATCATTAAAATTATTGCCATATTATATTTTCATGTTCTTTCTATTTGAGTAGATTTTTGCAATTTAGCTACAGAACGTAGCCTATTCTACAGCTAACTATGGATTCCGTAGCTATTCTCATGGTTTGGCAGGTTCCAGGTGTCAAATGAAGAATTGGGCAACAAAGTGTCCACCACAAGATTCATCATGACATGCCTTAAGAATTTTAGGCATTTCATCTTCTCGAGCACATCTTCTGATCATGAGATCTGGCCCTGTTTTATACAATTCATTAGTAATCCATGAGTAGCTTGCACCTATTTGAACCCTAGGAAAAAAATGTGAAGGTAATTTTCCTATGACTAAGTAATTGGTGATATCTGCAAACCAAGGGGTTTGAGTAGTTACTGCAAAAAGATATTCATTAAGAAATCTATCTTCAACTGGAATGTCATCTTTGATATTTTGAATTCTAGACAAGAAATAGGCAAATGTGTTTTGTTTTCCACGTCTATCTAGAATAGTGATGTTGAATTCTTGCAAGAGTAATAACCATCTTGTAACTCTGCCATTAGTAATAGATTTATTCATTAAGTACCTAATTGTAGAGTGGGATGTATGAACAAAGGTTTCATAGCCTGTTATGTAATGTCTGAATTTGTTGATAGCATGAACAATAGCTAAGATTTCCTTTTCAGTTATAGTGTAATTTAACTCGGTGGGAGTCAAATTATTGCTTGTGTAATAGATGGCATAGGGGATCACATCTTTTTGTCCTAATACAACGCCTAGATCTGTATCTGAAGCATCTGTTGAAATGTGAAAAGATAGTTTCCAATTTGGACCTCTTAGGATGGGTGCTTTTGAAATTTTTTATTTTAAAGTCTCAAATGCCAACTGTCAATCAGGATTCCAATTGATTTCACAATATTTGGTGAGTAATTTGAAGAGTGGGGATGCTAGTTTAGTGAAATTTTCTATAAATATTCTATAGTATCCTGTGAATCCTAGAAAACTTCTAACATCCTTTTGACAGTTTGGAATTGGTAGTTTATAGATGACTTCAACTTTAGATTTATCAACTTTAATTCCATCTCCTGAAATGTGATGTCCTAAAACAATCCCTTCTGTAAACATCATAAAACATTTTTCATGGCTTAGTGAAAGGTTTGCTTCCTTACATATTTTAAGAACCTTTTCCAAATTTTCTAAAGCTTCTTCAAATGTATTCCCATAAACTGTGAAGTCATCCATATAAACCTCTACACAATCATGTATGAGATCAGAAAAAAATTCCTAGTACTGCCCTTTGGAATGTTGCGGGTGCATTGCACAATCCAAAAGGAAGTACTCATAGGCATAAGTTCCCCATGGACAGGTGAATGTGGTTTTATTTTGATCTTCAGGTGCTACCTAAATTTGATTGTAACCACTAAAACCATCCAGGAATGAGAAATACTTATTACCTACTAATATATCTAACACTTGATCTATAAAGGGAAGAGGAAAATGATCTTTTAGGGTAGCTTTATTTAATTCTCGATAATCAATGCATGCCCTCCATTTACCATTCTTTTTAGGAACAATCAGTAGAGGGGAAACCCACTAGCTGTCTGAAATTAGGTCAATGAAGTTTACATTCAACAATTTTTGCAACTCCTCCTTCATTATTTCCCTAAGATTGGGGTTCATCCTTCTTTGAGGTTGTCTGATAGGTTTACAATTTTCCTCAATGTAGATGTGATGTATACAAGTCTTAGGACTAATTCCTTTCATGCCAGTATATTCCCATGCATATGTAGAAGAATGTTGTTGTAGTGTTTTGATTAGCATTTCCTCTTGTACTTTTTCCAATTTATTGTTTATGTTCAATGTTTTTCCTGGAAATATTTCAATTGTAGAGCTACCAAATTTTTCCATAAAATAAAGAGACATCTGCCTAGATGACAAATATTCAATATTAGGTTTTTCTTGAAATTGATCATGTTCATATTCTGGAGACGATTCAAAATTTTCCATTGTATTTAAGGTTTTACTATCTTCACTAATGGTTGAAATAGTAAAGAGAGGTTGAATATCATTTTCATCATCAATCCATTCTTTGTCATCTATCTTTGTGATTGTTCTTGCTGGAGGATATAGAGTGAATTTATTACTTGAGTTACCATCATATATATACATATCACCAGATCTACAGCTAATGAAAGCATCAGTTGTAGCCAACCAAGGTCTTCCTAATATAAGTGGATGTCCTCCTAGATTGTTCTTAGGGGTTAAGATCATAAAATCAATAGGGTACTCCCAAGATTCTAAGGACACTTAAATGTCTCCTAACACACCATCTAGTTTGATTACATATCTATCTACCAACTGCAATAATGTAGGTGTATAAAGAATATTGGGAAGCTTAAGTTGTTCCATGGTTTGTTTTCTCGTGATGTTTATTGTTGCTCCTAAATCAATCAATGTATTCAGAATTTCAACTCCATTGGTATGTGTATTTACAACTCGACTTCCTAAATCTAAATATTTTTGTATGGCAATTTTTCCCATCATTATGTCTGCTATTTTTACTACAAGTTGAATTATTTTTACTTCTTTTATCTTTCTTCCTGGTTTCTTCATGCTCAACTCCTTTATTGTTTTAGCTAAAATTGGAATTTCCGTAATGGCTTGTAACAAAGGGATTTTGATACAGACAATTTTCAATTCATCTAGAAAATCATAATTAGGCAACATAATATGCTTTTCTACCCCTCTATCAACTTGTAATATTTCAGGAAAAGGAGGTGTAGAAGTAGATACTGATGGTTTCTCTATGATAGGAATTGAGTTTATTGGTTCTTTTTGTTTTTCATTTTTAGTGTTTTGGTTTTGAAGAGATGTTCCTTCTCCAAAACTTTTATTTGGCTGTAGAGAATCTTCCTCAGAATTTTCTTGTTCTTGAATAACTACTGAAGGCTTTTTCTTTTCTAATATCCTCACAGATCTTAGTTGGACATCATTGATATCTAGAGGAGTGATCATATAGGTTGGAAATTGATGTCCTTCCACCATATAGGTATTATGAGGATTTTTATTATTGGAGTTTGGTAATGGTTAGGCAGGTAGCTGATTTTGTCTCTATGGGAATGGTAGTGAAAGTTGAGAATTTTGGTTTTGAAGTTGGGGTTGTTGATTTTGTTGAGGAATTTGTTGGGGAGGATAGTTTGGATATGATGGAGGATATTGATAGTATTGAGAGAATCTTCCATAGGGGTTTTTCATTCCTTGAGCCCAAGGTTGAAATTGAGATTGAGATTGCGGTTGAGGCCAAGGTTGTTGCCAAGAATTCCAATTTGGCGTGGGTTGATTATACATTTATTTGTTAAAAACCTGGGTTTGTGGCCCCTATCAAGGTCTTCTAGAGACAAAGCAAAGAGATTTTGTTGGATTTGAAATTGTTTCTTCTTAAAAAACAGCCTTAAGACTAGGAATTGAAGGACAACTCTTGGTTTCATGGTTTTCTGAACAAATCATACAAATCTCTATGATTTTTGCATCCAAAGGGCATTCTCTTAAAGCATGCTTCTTTCTGCATTTGGGACAAAAAATAGCTAAAGCATCAGTCTCGGATTTCCACTTGTTTTGTATCTTAAGGGTATCTATCTGTTCACTAAGGATCCTTAGAATATCTGTTTTAAATTCATCAAGCATGTTTCCAATTCCTGCCCTACTCATTGATCTAGCTACAGATTTATTCACTCTAGTAAGAGAAGAATCTCTTGGACCTTTCCCAGTTTTGGCTTTTCCTCTTGAGAGATGAATACATAATACTCCTATGTCATTTAATGGAAGTTGAGAGATATCTCCCTTCCCCATCATATTAAGGATGTCTATCCACTCATCTTTAATGGATTTGAATAAAAGATCTTTTAAAGTATCTTGATCTAAGTTATCCATTTTTGCTCTTTTTATGTTATAGTTGAGTCTTTCAATTAAATCCTCCAAATTTTCATCCTCTTTTTGCATCATTTAAACACTTCATCCTTGTGATTGATGGGCCTGCAATAATCCAAATACCTTTCCAAAAATTCTTTCTTCATGTCATTCCATGTCCTAATAAACTGAGTGAGCAACCCCATGAAACATTTTAAAGTAGGTCCTTTCAATGGTGAAGGAAACAACTTACGTTTTTTAGAGTCTTGTAAATAATCATAAGTTTTGCACAAGACTTCAAATTTAAATAAAAAGGTTTCAGGATCTTCAATTTTTAATCCATGGAAATTTGGAGGACAGAAGGTGAGATATTTTTCTTTGTGGCATTTGTATCTTCATCAACCATAGGGAATCCAAAAGAATTATAAACTTCCCTATTTCCTCCACCTCTTCCTCTAAATAGTAAATTTTCTCCATTTATAACTTCTTCTTCTCCTTTTCTTCCTGCCATTATAGATTATTCAGAGCTAATATAAGATTCAACCTACAAGGTTAATTGCTCTTCCTCTGGTTCCTCTATCAATGGTGTATTGAAGAAGGGTTCTCTTTCTTCCTCTCCATTAGGAATTTCTGATTATTCAGCTAAAATATGTTCCCCTATAGAGGTGAAAAAGGTTAATATTTCTGTTGGAGATCCAAGATTTTCTTCCTCTAGGACTGCCTCAGTGGATGAAGTAGGAGATCCTCTTAATTGGATTTCTGACCTTAAAACTTCAGGAAGTTTATGGCTAGTAAAATGTGGAATATGTAGGAATATACAGGGTAAGTTCCTCAGAGAGAACACCAAAAGGACACCGCTCACAAACAGATCACAGATCAATACACCAGTATTTTGACGTGGTTAAAACCCTCAGAGAGGGAAACAGTCCACGGCCTGCGCCAACGTGGCTACTACAGGCAATTTATTAATAAAAGAATGAAAATTTACATAAGCTTCTCTCATGCATGATGAACCTACAAATGACCCTCCATGCGCTTTAAATAGAATTCATGGACCAATCGTGTGTCAAGCCACAGATCAAGTGTCAATAATACCGAGGAGAGAATGAAACGTCGGATCACTACATATCGTGACCGTCGGATTGTAAGTTACAAAATGTACAATGGTAAAGAAACACACTTTACCTAACTCTATACCTAACTCTATACTAGACCAAGTTGAACTTAACTATTTCCTATGTGTC